>CAAKMY010065928.1:0-24206 GCA_901111285.1 Corrigiola litoralis
GAGTCTACGGTTTAGTAAGAGTACATGAGAGAAGTAGTGTCCGACTAAAATTTTAGAATATTTTTATTAAAGACTCATTAATACTATATCATTATTCTGTTTTTAAATAGGAAAATCTGTATTTAAAGACTTTTTGAAAAGTTGGAGTCTGTCTAAAGCTCTGAAATTCTTCTGCTTTATATATTAACTATTAGATATTGATTGAGAGTGAATACTGAATAAGCAATCCTCTTTTGATTGATTTTGTTTACTTTTAAAAACTATCATTATTTCTACACTAGGGTTTTTTAGGCTTTTATTATTTGTTGAAATTCGAGTTAAGGTATTGTGTTGTTTTGGTAATAGCAAGAATTTAGCCATAGACCCCTAATTAATCGAGACAGGAGATGCAATCTACTGTATATTGTTTAAATATGCTCTCTTTGGCTGATTGATCAATTTGTTATTATGTTGTACTCCAATCGAGAATGTATGCAGCCTTGTAGTTTTTGTTAAGAATATAAGAGAGTGATGCAGTTTTTGTCTCAATATTTAGTTTAGTCTTCCGTCTGGTTGAGCCCAAGGGAACTTATTTTAGATTACTTTTTTTTGTCTGCTTGGTTGTTTTGGTCATTCTATAAACTGTATATGACGAGGTATTAGCATTGTAGTAATCATTCAAGGTTAACAGAGAGGAAATCGGCAGTAATCTATGAGTTGAGTTTTTCATTGATTCACAGATCGACATGTGAAAAGGAGTTACAACTCACAGAATGGGTTATCATTGTAGTAATGTAGTGGTGTAGCCTTAGTCACATGCATGATTGCTCGTCATTCTGCTCTGCGTTTTATTGATAGTCTAATTAGTTAAGTAATCGACAGCAACACTTTTCTGAGTCATGGTACTCTATCTTTTCTTAGTTATTTATTTTAGGCCAGCTAAGATATTATGTGAGGTTGCTTGCTTTTTTTTGTTGTCATGCTTATGTTTTCTTCCTGGTTCTAAAGCATTGGTTGACATTCTTGGTTTGGTTAGATTATGAAGGAAGATGATAACCTCTGGCCTGAACCTGACCGTGTTGGGAGACAAGAGCTTGAGATTGTGATGGGCAATGAGCATATCTCCTTCACAACTTCCAAAATCGGTTCGCTTGTTGATGTCCAGAGCAGTAAAGATCCTGAAGGTCTTCGTATTTTTTACTATCTTGTTCAGGTTGGTACTTTCATATTTATATCCAGATCGATTTTTTTCCCTTGAACATTCTTAATGTAATTTTTTTTTTTTATTCTTTTGAGTCGTTCCTTTATGTTGAAATATGAACCTTAAGTGTCCTCTTCAGTTGCTCTTAGCTATTGTTTTAGGTTGGGCCAGCATCATATGTATTCAGGATGCACCGTTCTTGCTATTTAGTGTTTTTTTTTTTGCTATATTTAATATCTTTTTTGAATATTAGTGTTTGTTATACACCTGCTCAACAAAACTCATGCTTGGGTGGTTGCTTACTTTCTCCAATGCTTAACAGTATGTATGGAACTCTTTGATGATGAACAATGTCTTGGTTTTAGCAATTTCACAAGAGGGAAGGCATATATATAGACATATCTGAATCGACATATCTATTTAATCTGTTGGCGAATTCCCTAATTTGTTAAGGCATACAATATTTGCAGCTTTAAGTAATGGACTGATGATGGTTTCGTATGCACTTAGCTCTCATGTTTAGGCGTGATGGAGAATAGTTTTACGTGTCCAAGCCCATTCTTAGCAGTAAGGATATCTTTTTATATTATTAAGGAATTTTAATCATGATGATTTTTCGAAAGATAAAGCGTCGTGAGTCGTTGGTCCAATGGTAATCATCTAAGTTTATACGCTAAATAGCAGATAGTCTAATCCTTCACAACAAAGGTCAAATTAAGAGAGTAATACAGCATAGTACATGAGGTACACTAGTTAGTCATTTTGCTGGCTTTTATCATCATCATTATTATTATTATTATTATAACTTTTATTGGGGGTCCCGATCTCATCATAGGCTAGGCTCTGAATCTGCATTCTCGGTGCTAGTAGGAAATTCTGAACTTTTAATATCTAGTGGAGCTGTTTCTACCCCTTGTAAGATTTATCCATTTGTCAAGCTCCTCGCTGTACGGATTGTGATTAATTATAAATGATCTTATGATAGTGGTGAAAATGGGAAGAGGGGTTATGAGATGCAAAAGAAGAATTGCCGCTTAATTTGTACATAGCTATATGTCTGTTAGATTATGTACATTGCATTATCTTGCAATCTTCAGATTTAATCGGCAAGGATTGACAAATGCTTTCTTGCAATTTTGAGGGTACCTTGGGTCGTGCATGACGAAGCACGCTTGAGGTGCAAGGCACGGACCTTCGGCCTTAGGGGCTGAAGGGGCAAAGCCTCTTTGGACTAGATGAAATGTCCATCAACTAATTATGATAGTAAGATGGATAGTTATACAAAAACGGATAACTATATAAAATTATTGTTTTTATTGCTTGTGTGAATGAAATCTATATAAATGATAACTTTCTAATTTCTATGTATTTCTATTCTAAGAAAATTAAAAATTGCACCTACTTATTTGTTTCTTGCTTCATGCTTAGGCATGAATACTCCATTGCCTTGGCAGGCTTATGCTTTCGGTAGCACTTTTCTAACGTCTTTTAAATCACAATTTGTGTTACTTGGACTTGACAAAATGTCTCTATGTGTCGCACTGGGTATTTTATGATTAATTTTCATGTCTTTGGCTTGAAATATCATATTAATGTGAGAGTGTCGAATATTGAACACGTATTACAAGGGTCCTAAATCAATTTCTGTTTCATATATATATACAACAGTACAACTGTACAAGCATATCTCAGAGTACTTGGAACTACTTTTTGGGAGACTCTTAGAGAATAAACTTGCAGCTTGCTCTTTCTTTAGCCCCCTTGTAGAGATAGAAAGGATCGCTGTGGTCTGCTATAAAACTCCTCCATTTCCTTATAAACCAATATGAGCCCAGTTGGTTCTGGTGTTACAAATAGGGTCTGGCTGCTTCTAACTAATGCCAACTTCATCATCTGCTTGATTAGTATACGAGTTTAGCCCATTTGGTTCTTGTATGCTTCTAACTTGAGTTGAGTTTTTACTTTATGTATTCAGTTTTTTGCATCTTAAGATGGATGTAAAAAAGACTTAGCAGAGTTTCATTAAGTTTCTAACGTCCTGTCAAAAGTAGAAGGTTTAATGTAGAAGGGACAATTCTCTGTATCTGAAATAGCTAGTGTCGGTTGCCACAGGTTTTTTTTTTTTTTTTTTTTTTCCTTTATCTGCATTGTGCATAAGATTTCTTGCATCATTTGCCTGTAACACTACAAGTTTGATTTTGCTCTGCAGGACTTGAAATGCTTCGTGTTCTCCCTTATCTCACTCCACTTCAAGATCAAGCCAATTTAAGAATGATTGTGTTGGTTGCTAACATCTTCTGGAGCAGTTGATCTTTTGGGTGATGGGTTTTCATGGGAAGTCCTAGTTTAGTCGTTGTCAACTGGTGTACGTTTTTCTATTATTGAAACGCAGGCTCCCTGTGGCTAAACCTTGGTGGATTTAACAGTTTGAAAGGTTGCAAAATTATGTGGCTTGTATTTTGTCTTGGGAAGCTTATATTTTATCACAAGATTTGTATTTGTTTTTATTTGATGTTTCTTGGATCGGTTTTCTTCTGGATTTTCGTCGTCTAAGTTCTTCATGCTAGTTAGTTGTTGTGTGATGCATAATGGCTAGTAGCATAATGCAATTCTTCTTCACATTCTTACTATAAATAATGGCTAGAAGCCTGGGCCTTTTTTTTTAGCACTCTGCTTGATCTTTTGTTAGATCAAGTACGAATGTGTGATCTAGTGTGCTTTCTGCTAATTCCTGTGGATACTGTTGCACTACGGTTGCGAGCAGGTAAACATTTCTGAAGTGACTCCTCTGTGTTTCGCTTTATCAGCCTCTGCTGCTTATGAGACTCCATTACCAACAGGAAAGTGGAGAGGAAATGAGCAAGTTGAAAGCAGAGGCCTTAGATGAGACTTCATCTTAGTAGCTCAGAATAGCAGAAGCTCTCGTCTAATACAACTTGACTCTTTTGCTGTTGGTGGTGACTCCCTATAATCATTTTAGTCATGATAATAATCGATGGTTACCAAATTCATACACACCATCTCACAATAATCTTCCCAAACTTTGCCCAAAAAAAAAAAAAAAAACTTTCCAAACTCTGCTTATTTCAAAAATTCGAAAAAAATATGCAATATGCAATTTAGTTACCATACGATGGGTGTACATCACCTTCCGGCATGAGAGCCCAAAGTTGAGGCGTAGCTCTTCCAGCACAACAAAAGGGATGAGAAATAAGCCGGCTAGCCGCCATCTCTCCGGTGTAAAACACGCGACCTAACCATAACAACGACCCACAACCCACCCACAAAAACACGTGTCAAATAGTAATGGCAAACCCCGTAAATAACCCAATCCCCAACCCCATTTCTCTACTCACCCCCCACAAAATATCTTCTCCCCCCTCACTAAACTATATCACCCACCATCCTCAAATTCTCGAACTTTCCTCCATCCTCAAAATCTCCCCCCTCCTCAGATATTTTTTCCCACATTCTCATAAACTCCATGTTGTAGCCAATCAAAAATATTCCAACCATACATAATTACACAATATTCGTCGACCCACCTTCCTAATTCCCCTCAGCCGTTGATCATGGAGAGAGACGGAGGATCCAACGGCAGCAGCAGCTACTACTCCGTCCTCGGTATTCGCAACGACGCTTCCTCCACCGACATCCGCTCCGCTTACCGTAAACTTGCCCTTGTACTTCCACCCCTCCTCTATATATTCTTTCTCTTTTAATTCCACGTCATTGATTAACTATATTTCCTTTTTTGTTGTTGCAGAAATGGCACCCGGATAGGTGGGCCGCAAATTCCTCCGCTGCTACTGAAGCTAAACTCCGCTTTCAGCAAATCCAAGAAGCTTACTCAGGTTATTATTACCAGTGTTATTATTACCTTTATCACTTTTTTTTTACCGTGGGTAAATTTTTAATGTGGGGTGTAATTCTGTGTAGTGTTGTCCGATCAGGGTAAAAGATCAGTGTACGATGCTGGCTTCTATGATCCCACTGAGGAACAAGACCAAGTTCGTATTTTTACCTTTTTTTGCGTGAAAGTTCTTATCTTTACCTTTTTTCAATGACGTCATAATGTGGGATGTTTTTTTGTGTCTGTGGTTCAGGGCTTCTGTGATTTCATGCAAGAGATGCTGTCAATGATGGACAACGTCAGAAGTTCAGCACAGGTACTGTAAAAAGTAAAAAACTGGAAATTTACAGGGACTGAAAAGGAGAATAATTTCAGGGACTGGGGTGTAAATATGATATTTACTGGGGTAGGGGAAGATATTTTTGAGGGTAAAAGGTTAAAAAGGACTAAATTAAGTGGTGTTGGATATTTTTTGCAGACGGACAGTCTAGAGGATCTACAGAAGATGTTTGTGGAAATGGTCGGTGGAGATGGGATGTGTTTTGACTTTAGCAATGATCAGACGGCTTCGAAGAGGCCACGTGGGTCCTGTTCTGGTGGGAACAAAGTAACAACTAAACGTAGTTCGTCTTGCTGTTGAGACAATGTCGACTTGTCGTTATGTTGCTTGTTTGTGGTCGTCAATGTTCTAACAAGTGGTTCGAGTTTAGGTTTTTATTGGACAGTTAACAGTTTGGTCCCAATTTGTAGACACTTCAAGCTCTTCTTGCAAAGAAAATAAAATCCATGTCATTTATCCTACCCTTTTTACTTCATCAGTGTTATTGACAAGTGTTTGTGTAAAATTGTGTCTTATTTTAATTTTATCTTGCCGAGCTTGATTCAATATAAGTTACTCTCCAAGCCTTTATTTTGAACATATTGTTTGTTGTAAAAATTGCAGATATATCATGCTTCTGGAACACCTAATAATTTACCTATAAATTGGGTCTTATTTTACATCTTATATTTTGCAATTATACCAGCATTTTGGATCATCACAAATCTTTAAATGTGCATTTGGTATGTATAAGGAATGGGTGCGGTGACATTTTTAGGTGTTAGGACATGAGATACAATGCTAATAAAATATCTGATAGTTCCGGTGGTTACAAGAAATTGGAGATTAATTAAACAGGATAAGGCCAGATATAGTGGTGATATGATGCTTCTTGATTCTTAGGTTAGTAAAAGTATTCCAAAAAGAAGAAGAGGAATGAGAAGCTTGACACATGGCATAGATGCAAATTCTAGAGGTGTACACTTGTCTAATTTATTTATTTGTATAATGTACCAATCAATTAAGTGCATTATTATGTGTGGGTCTATTGATTATTCGATTAAACCATTTATAGATATTCCTTCTTCTTGGTGGGAGAGGGGAAGTATGTCCAGCGCCTCTGGTTAGCATTCTCTTTTAAATGCTGTTTATCATTATCATGTTTATCACTGTGGGGTGCTAAGATAGTAAGATGAGGTTAGCTAACATGTTGACAAGTGATGAAATGTTATGAAGCTTATTTGTTTTATGAGGAGTGAGGTTATATAGTGATTGAGTCTAGGGTGTTCAGCCTGATTGGGGTTGTTTTTCGTTCGAATTTTCATATATCTTTTTCAATTGCATTAGACTATTAGTTGCTTTGTCAAGAAAGAAAAAGGATTGTAAATTGATCTTCTGTTACATACAAGTTTCCCACAAGTTAAAATAAAACAAAACTTCTTGCAAATCCAAGCCCAATATAATAAGACAGGCTCTCCCAAGACTTACGGATCGCACACGAGAGTCATTTTGCTTTATTGGTTTAATTTAAAGTTATTCTCGATTGCGACTGTCTCTACCATTTTTGGATTTGTTAGAATTTGCCTATATAAGCGGTCGAAACATGATCAATTATTCTTTATCCAAGAGAAAATCGATAATGCAAGCATAGACACAAGTATTGCTTTCCGAAAAAGTGTTGTATGAGTTTTCAAGTACGGTGTACTTTTTTACAACATTTGATAAAAGTATACTAATTTAGTTCCATTTATGATCAGGTCTAATTAGCGTGTAGATTATACCATACCAATGCTTTTAAGTTTTATCCCACACAAAAACAGGCCAACCTTTATGGGCCTGTTTGTTCTTTTTGGGCTATGAATGTGTACATGGTGTTGTGCAAGTTTCTTTGATCCACCCGCACTAAAGTGTGAGCTGAGTCCTAGCTGGAGGTTAGTTATTTCTGTTATTTCAGTTAACGAGCTTTTCTTGCGCACGTGGATACATCCGCCAACTTTCAAAACCAAAAACAGAACCCCCCCAAATATAACACTTTCCACTCCAAGACTCGAAGTCTCTCATCAAACACTCAAAGTTGCATCCAATTCTTGTCCAACAAGCACACCATGTCACTCCGACCAAACGAGAAGAAAGAAGTGCGCCGAGCCGGGTACAAGGCTGCCATCGACGGGGAGGCTAGCCGCCGTCGACGTGAGGACAATCTCGTTAACATTCGCAAGTCTGGACGCGAAGAGTACCTTCTGAAGCGCCGCGAAGAACCCAATCATGAGCTCCTAAAACAGCAACAAGATTTGGTACTTGCTAGTTTTTTCTAAATTTCAGTTTACTCTTTCAGAATTCTGTAACGTATAACTTGGTCACTTGTTTTACTCTATGGTAATTATGCGATCATAAAATGGTACAAGTTCCAAGAAATGTAGTTAGTTAAGTATATTGTTCATTAGGGATGTGTTTGATGTATTTATCCGTTTGTTTGGTAAAATAGTTTGGTTTAATGTATATCTTGCTTAGACTTTAGTTTCTTGCTAGGTTTAACGTATATCATAGTAGCTCAGTAAAAGTTCAAGAATGTCATGCATCATGTATTTATGTTTAACATAATGTGCCCGCTATTTTCTACGATGATTATGCGATTATTACAATCATTACAAGTTCAAGAATCAAGAATGTAGCGACCAATCTGTTTAGGTCACATTCGAGTTTATTTTCTTCATTTATTGGTAAAATTAGATATTGTTTTGGTGCATTTCTTGGCTTTTCTTGTTATACAGATTGAATTGTAGTGATTAATGATTGTTGATAAAATTAGATTATGTTAAATGATTGTATCAGCTTTTTGATATGGCAATTAATGTGATGTGTTAATGGTTGATTAATGATTAATCAAATAGTATAATTGTAAACGGTAAGTGTAATTTCTATGAGAAGTAGCACTAACTTATGCTTAATGATATGAGTATGAAATGGAAGTAATTGCAAGTAATGGAATGAGATAACCATTCGCTGATAATCTGCTCAATTGCGTCTTATGATTCTGCGCCTTGCTTAGAGCCAGATTGTCTAGTTTGAGCCTGTATGTGACAGATGGACTTTGGTTCAAGATTGAAGTCCTTGAAATCAATTTTGAAGAGTTACAGTTTTAAAGTATTGCCTGAAAATAGGATTAGTTGTATGAAACAGTTGTAATTATGCGCCTATAGCTGCAGTTTATTTGAGCCAGGTTGTTTATTTTGCGCCTGCTAGTGGTTGAAATCAACTCTGAAGACTTGAAGCTTCGTAGTATGGTGTTGCCTGAAAACAGGATTGGTTGTATGAAACAATTAAGTTGTAATAAATTATGTGTCTAGAGCTGTAATTTATTTGAGTAATTATTGATTATTAGTTGGAATTAGATATGGTTGAAGTATTCAAGTCTCATGACATGCGAATTGTTGATTGTCGATATGGATACGTTTAGTAAAATAGAGACTCCGCGAAAATACTAATTACATTGGATCATATTTCTTTATTTAGTGGAGTGAAGCAATCATTAGCATATAGGACAATAGCGCTTGATGCTTTAGATATTACCAATAGATTCACAAGTTTTAATGCTTGTGGTTTCGCAATATTACGAGGAAAACACATTCCTTTCTTCAATGCTAGACCGGTATTCCTCTGGGACTGGTGTACTGGTGTCATGCTGTTTAGTTAATTTTCAGATTATGTGGAATTCTTTATGTTGGCTACATATCGAGAATTTCGTTTTACATATGGATTTGCACTAATTGCTTGTCCATAGATATTAGTTATTCCTGTATGCAGGATGTTGGAGTATCTTTAAGTCCTTGGTTTTGTGTTCGACTGGTTAGTGCTGTCTTTCTACATGTCATTGGTTTCATTTCACTTTAAGTCTACTCTCATTATATCTTAAGTTATGTTATGTTGGTCTGTACCGTATCACAGGCTTAGTATTATGGTGCATTAGCATTTGTCATTCATATTGATTCAACCCCCCCCCCCCCCCCCTTTCTGTATTCTTGTCAATAGAACTAATCTCTCTGGCTCCGTACTTTTGATGTTGCCACTGCAGTCACTGTTCCTGTCTTCAGCAGTTGCAGATCTGTGTTCGGATGACATGACTCGTCGAATTGAGGCAACATGGCAAATCCGCAATTTGGTTTCTACAGGTTATTTCATTTCTTTGAATTACATTCTTCAGCTTGTGACCTGCTTCCAAACATCGAACTGAATAAACAAAATCTGTTGCTGGTTGTCCGCTTTTACGATCGATTCCATTATGATGGTTAAATTTGTCCCTCCCTGTGGTTCACACTACAATGGTTCTCTTTGCAAGTACAGATGTTTATTTTCTACTTAAACACTTCCTCATTATAAACGTTCACACAAGTGTGATAGTTTTGATTGCACCAGGAAGCTGCTCCCCTATCAATAAAGTCGTTCAAGCTGGCGCTGTCCCCCATTTAGTTAAATTTATGGCACAAGAAGACATTCCCCGACTCCAGGTTCAATTAATTTTACTTGCTCAATTCTTCTGATAAAGTTTCTTTTGGTTGCTTCTGTTTGTTCTGTGTATTGAGATCGATTCTGATCGGCGGTACCTGTGCAGCATGATGCGGCATGTGCTGTGACAAATATTGCCTCTGGGACATCAGAGAACACGAAAGCAGTGATCGATCATGGTGCAGTGCCAGTCTTGATTAAGATGCTTAACTCTTCAAGTGATGATGTTCGTGAACAGGTAAAGCCTGTCAACAGCAGCCCATGCCTCTTTTTCCTCCTCGGCCTCTCATTCTTTCCTTTTTGCTTGCTTGTGAACTTGCAGGCTGTTTGGGCATTGGGAAACATTGCTGGTGATCAATTGTGCCGCGGCAGTGTGCTTCACGATGGAGCTTTGCTCCCTTTGTTGTCCCAATTCAACGAGAATGCCAAACCTTCTATGCTTAAAACCGCAACATGGACACTTTCAAACTTCTGCAGGGCTATACCACAGCCTTTTGAGCAGGTTGGTTTGTAGTCACTTACTGTCGAGTTGTATGAGTATTTCCTTGCTGATTTAATCACTCTGCAATTGTTAAATATGTAGTTGAATTAAATTATTATGTCTACTCCATAATACAGCTGAAACCTGCACTTCCAGTGCTTCGGAGGCTCATTCATTTGGATGATGAGGAAGTAAAGATTTATGCATGCTGGGCTCTGTCATATCTCACAGCTGGGGATAGTGATAACATTCAAATTGTCATAGAGTCAGACGTATGTCCTCGCCTTGTTGAACTTTTACAGTAAGTTCTATTCGATTTCAAAGTATATCAGTTCTTCATTGTACGTCTGTGTACCTTATGGTGCTAACCTGTTCTTTGACAGTAACCCATCTTTCAAGCTGGTAGATCCAGTTCTCCGAACAGTTGGCCACATTGTGAGTGGGAATGATGCGCAAACTCAGGTATCCAATGTGTGTCAGTACAATTTGGCTGTTTTACTCTTTGTTTGTGCTCACCTTGTTGTTTGCGTCACACATTGCTGCCATCATTATTTGATCAATTGGTTACCGATAAAACTCTCTTTTGCGGCTTCAGTTTATCATCAATCTTGGCGCTCTACCATACCTTCTGAAACTTCTTACTAGCGACCTTACAAGGAGCACTAAGAAAGCAATATGCTGGGTCATTTCAAATATCACAGCTGGCTCCAGAGAGCATATTCAGGTAACTTTTAAGGGTTACTCATACAGTTCTTATATCTTATTGTGCTCCAGGAACCACTGCATTGGGCATACTTTCGATTTTTATAACTTCTTTTATCGTCGATAGAGAAACTCATATCTCATCTTCATATGTTCTTATGTGATATGTAGGAGTATATGACACATTACATTCTTCACTTTTAGGCTGTAATAGACGTTGGTTTGATCAGTCCCCTGGCAGTTTTGCTTCACAGAGCTGAATTTGAGATTAAAAAGGAGGCTACTTGGGCTATTGCAAATGCTTCATCTGGTGCCAATCATGCACAGATCAGGTATCATTCTTCTTACTCTATGATTCTTCTTTCCTGTTCTTGCTTCTTTACTTGAACAATAACTCCTCGTTATTGGCAATTACAGGTTCCTTGTGAGTCAGGGATGCATAGGGCCATTGTGTGATGTGCTCGCTTGCCGTGATCTAATAATTGTCTTCAAATCTTTGGGTGCAATCGAGGACATTCTGAAAGCTGGCCAAGCTGCAATAGCTCTTGCCGTGAGTGGAGGCGTGAATCTGTTCAGAAAAATGGTAGATGATGCAGGAGGAAGAGACGAAATCGAGAGCCTACAGAATCACAATGATAACCAAATTTCTGAAAAAGCTGTGAACATTCTTAAAACGTATTGGTCAGATGAAGATGATGAGCTCGCAGGTGACGACCCCATGGCCTGAAGAACCCTGGCGCTTGCATGCGTTGTAATCAGACTCTAGTCAAGTAACATGTTTGGATTAGCTTCGAGTTTCACAAGACAACCAGTTATGCTGACACAATTCTTGAAGGAATCTACAACTTCTTAGCTGAGTACAATATAGTCGTAGACTAGGAATCATAGTTCGTATGCCATTTAGCCTTTCATCATGGTAATTGTCTGTCTTTTTCTATAGCAATTATGAAGAAAATCGCAGCTTTTCAGCTGATAATATTGTTCAGTTGACATAAGACCTTAGCTGGTTAATTAGATGTACATTTTTTAGTTGAGTATATAAGTTTGTCATTGAGGTCTACAATTTTGCCTTTGAATCTTTGATCATGTCAGTTTGCCAATGCTCGAAAATAGCCATGAAACTGGAGGTAATCAACGAAAGTCATGGTCCTAAGAGTTCATCTTTAGAGTAATTTTTGACCAAATTAATCGTTCATTTACACAAGGCAGGACCTTGGATAATTGATTCTGTCACGAATATAGCAGTTCAGATTTCCAAATTCACGCATACTGTAACACAAAAGAGGATGTGATAGAATTTTAGAATAAAGTATCCATTTCTGATTTTTTTGTACTCATTTTATTTCGTTTAATGCTGTTTATCTTTGTCATGTTTATCACCGTGACCGCCTGGCCGGGGTGCTAAGATGAGATTGAGGTAAGCTGAAAAGTAAATAAGTCATGAAAAAAGTTCTCATATTTTTTTTTGTTTCTTTTATTTTGACTGGAGTGCAGTCCAACAATGTCCATGAATATATCTATTCTACACGTATAAATTCTTACTAAAGGCCGTTTAGTTTTATGATTAAAGTAGCGAGTTTTTGCAAATTAAAAATTTCAAATTATACTCGGGCTGTCTCTCCCCATCCATGGATCTGTATGAGCGATTAAAATAGCATTGGAATGTAACTTTATCTTAGATTGAAATAAAGATTGAAATTTGCATGTATGAGGTTGAAGTAGTATTAGTTCTTGAAAGAGTGTTGTAAACTATTTATTTATAAGTTAAATTAAACTATCTTAAAGTAATCTTCTTTTACTACATTGATTTTTTTTTCTTCTAATTTAGTTCCATTTACGATCAGGTCTAATTAGTTTGGACGTTATACCATAAAAATGTCTTTTGTCTCATACAAACGCAGGCCACCCTACCTGCATTTTTTTTAGCTATGTGTGAAATTAGGACACTACGGAGTATAGTAAATGAGTACTTCGTACATCATACATGGTCTTGTGCATTTTTCTTTGATCCATCTTTTGTGCGCGTCTTAAAGTTTGAGCTGGGTTAAATATTCTGGGCCTAGCTGGAGGTTAGTTATTTCTGTTATTTCAGTTAAAGAGCTTTTCTTGCTCACGTGGACACATCCGCCAACTTTCAAACCCAAAAGCAGAACCCCTCCAAAACTTAACACTTTCCACTCCAACTCTCATCATACATTCAAAGTTGCACCCAATTTTGTCCGAAAGCAAATCATGTCACTCCGACCAAACGAGAAGAAAGAAGTGCGCCGGACCGGGTACAAACTTGCCGTAGACATCGACGGTCGCCGTCGACGGGAGGAGGAGCTGGTCCGCATTCGAAAGGCCTGCCGCGAGGGGAACCTCCTCAAGCGGCGTCGCCAAGAACCGCTCCAAGAACAGCATGAAGAGTTGGTAATAAATCAAAGATTATATACATCTATTAATAATCATGCCATTAATACAGCGTTTCAGTTACAAGTTCAAGAATGTAGTTAAAATAGTAACTACATGGGAGAAGTAGAAGTGGGGTAAAAGAAAGGAAGTGGAAATGTGGGAGTGAGGTTTGTGTAGTAAATGAAATGTGGGAGTGAGTCAGTGAGGTTTGTGAAGTACTACGTACTTTTCTTGTTATACAAAGATTTTTTTTCTTTTAAGGTAGGTGTGCACACGAAACTCATGCAAATAACATCTGGAAATAACATCTTTGCATTTACCTGTGCAGTTGTGTTTACAGTATATGTCAATTAAATAACTAATCTATCTGGCATCGTACTTTTGATGTTGCCACTGCAGTCACTGCTCCTGTATTCCACAGTTTCAGATATGTGTTCGGATGATAGGACTCGTCTAGTTAAGGCGACAAGGCAAATTCGCCAATTGGTTTCTAAAGGTTACTTCATTGCTTTCTATTACATTCTCTAGCTAGCTTGTGAGCTGCTTCCAAACATCGAACTGAATCAAACAAAATCTATTGCATGTTGGCTGTCCGCTTTTACAATTGATTCCGGAGCATTATGATTGTTAAAACTGTCCCACCCCGTGGCGTGCAATGGTTCTCTTTGCCAGCACAGATATTCATTTTCTACTTGCACACTTCCCTCATTATGTACATTCACACAAGTATAATTGTTTTGATTGCACCAGGGAGCTGTTCGCCTATCAATGAAGTTGTTCAAGCTGGTGTTGTGCCCCATTTAGTTGGAGTAATGGCACAAGAAAACTTTCCTCAACTCCAGGTTTAGTTTGCAGTTTGATTCTTCTGGTGAAGTTCCTTCTGGTTGCTTCTGTTTGTTTCGTGTATTGAGATCCTGGTCGATCTTCCCACTGCAGCAAGATGCGGCATATGCTCTGGTGAATATTAGCTCTGGGACATCAGAGAACAGTAAAGCAGTGATCGATCATGGTGCAGTGCCAGTCTTGATTAAGCTGCTCAGCTCTTCGAGTGATGATGTTCGTGAACTGGTAAAGACTTGGGAACAACAGTCCATGCCTCTTTAGCTTTTCCTCCTCAGCCTCTCATGCTTCCCTTTCTCTTTTCTTGTGAACTTGTAGGCAGTTTGGGCTTTGGGAAACATTGCCGGTGATAATTCCGGCTGTGAAATTGTGCTTCGTGATGGAGCTTTGCTCCCGTTGTTGTCTCAATTCAATGAGAATGCCAAGCCTTCTATGCTTAGAAGAGCAACATGGACACTGTCAAACTTCTGCAGGGCTATATCACAGCCTTTTGAGCAGGTCGGTTTGTGGTCGCTTACTGTCGGATTGTCGGAGTATTTCCTTGCTGATGTGTCACTCTGCAATTCAATTTATTATGTCCTTTTCTATAAAACAGCTGAAACCTGCACTTCCAGTGCTTAGGAGACTCCTTCATTGGGATGACGAGGAAGTAATGATTTGTGCATGCTGGGCTCTGTCGTATCTCGCCCACGGCAATCAGGATAAAATTCAAATGGTCCTAGAGGCAGGTGTATGTCCTCGCCTCATTGAGATCCTACTGTAAGTTCTTGATTCCACTTACTTTCGATTCTTTTTTTATTTTTTGGCCCAAAATGTAAGCAATATTATAAGCACAAAACTTTGTTACTCTCGATTCTTCATTGTACGACTGGGTCATATTTCACCTTATGATGCTAACCTGTAATTTGACAGTCTTTCATCACTTAAGCTGGTATTTCCAGCTCTCCGAACAATTGGCCACATTGTAACCGGGAAGATTTCGCAAACTCAGGTATCCAATCATGTGTCAGTACACTTTGGCTGTTTGTGTACAACTTGTTATTTGCGTTACACATTGCTACCATCATCATTTATTCCTCTCATCAATAAATTTCTGTTTTGCTGCTTTAGTTTATCACCAATCTAGGTGCTCGATCATTTCAAATATCACAGCTGGCCCCAGAGAGCATATTCAGGTAACTTCAAGGGTTACTCATACAGTTATATCAATTGTGCTCTAGGAGCCACTACATCGGGCATATTGTCGATTTTTATAAACTCTTTTATGGTCAATGGATAAGCTCATATCTCATTTGCATATGATCTTATGTGATATATAGGACTATATGACACATAACATTATTCATTTTTAGGCTGTAATAGACGCTGGTTTAATCACTCCCCTAGCCAATTTGCTTCACAAAGCTGAATTTGAGATTAAAAAGGAGGCTGCTTGGGCTATTGCGAATGCTTCATATGGTGGCAATCATGAACAGATCAAGTATCATTCGTCTTCTTATTCTATGATACTTCTTTCTGTTTTTTTTTTTGGAATGGTGATACTTCTTTTTGTTCATTCTTCTTTACCTTAACAATAACTCCTCTTCATTATTGTCAATTACAGGTTCGTTGCGAGTCAGGGATGCGTAGGGCCGTTGTGTGAGATGCTCACTTGTTGTGATCTAATAATTGTCTCGATATGTTTGGAAGCAATTGGGGACATTCTGAAAGCTGGACGGGCTGCTAAAGCTCTTGGCACTAGTGGAGGTGTGAATCTGTACAGAAAAATGGTGGAAGATGTAGGAGGAAGAGACAAAATTGAGAGCCTAGAGAATCATAATGAAATCCAAATTTCTGATCAAGTTGTGAGAATTCTCGGAATGTATTGGTCAGATCTAGATGATGAGCTCTCAGGTGACAACCCCATGGCCTGAACCCTAGATTGACAGTCAGTTGGCGGCAGGTGCTTATTCTCGAAGGGTACTACACTTTTGATCAGAGTGCATAGTTTTGTAGACTTGAGATCGTATTAACTATCCGTCTTTTCTGTAGCAATTGTGAAAAGAATTGCAGTATTTCAGCTGAGTATATAGTTCATTGGACATAAGACCTTAGTTGTCATTTTCGAGTTCATAAATTAACTTGATCTTTAAGTGATTGGACTTCTGCTTCAAGAGACTCCTTCAATTTCTCGTTAGCACTTTCCTTCTTTTTCAGTGCCGCTTTATTTACTTCGGCAATGCTCTTATACTGGACCATGTGATCCTTATTGGCTAGAGACTCGACTTTCAATCGTGCAATCTCTTGTTCTGCCATTTTTAAGTCCCCTGTAACATCACTTCCCGAGTTCCCGTAGCAGATGAGGATTTCGACTGACCATCTCGCTCACCCAATTTAGCTTCAGATGATTTCAAGATTTCAGAGTATCGTGCCTCGGCCACAGCCCTGGCCTCTGCAGCTGCTGATTCTTTACGCATATCCAACTTGTCTCATTGCATCTTTTGTAACGTGTTCACGGTCAAGAGAAAGACTGCGCACATTGCTTCGTTCCTCTTGTAGCTCATTTTTAGCCTCAGCCAATTATCTCTCAATATAATCTGCTTGATATGCTCTTCCTGCTTCCTCTTTTCTGCAGCTCTGGCTTCCTCCCGAACTTGCTCAGCACTTTGTATAGTGTCTAAAGTGGCTTGAAGGCGGTAAACTCTCTCAGATAAATCCTTGACTTCATGTCTTCATCATGAGCTCTTTTCTCAGAGTTCAAAGGAACTCTTGTTCTCGCTTCTAAACAGAAAGCTTCATACTTAGTTTCCGTGAAAGCTCCTCAGCCTTATGCATGGACTCAGAACGTTCAAGCTATATACAATGTTTCGCGCTAAAAGTTTATTCACTTCCTCCCTTTGATGATCAAATTATATCACTAATCTCCCGAGTTTCTCATGTGCAAAGTTTGCTTCCGTGGCCAACTTATCTCTCTCAGAACGCAAGGATATGATCTCAGCCTCCCGGCTAGTCAGCTCATCCCGAAAGTTATCGCACATGCTCACTGGCCTGTTGCGGGACCTTTTTAGTGGCTTCCTGTCAGAGTGGGAGCCTTCAAGAAGTGGCATAAAGTCCTTCCGACCTTTTTCATACAATCTCCTGTACATTGCCACAGAGGAATGTAGGGATTCAATCATTCCCCTTGTTCTTTAGCTCTCTTCAGCAGGACAGCTGCAACTCTGGAGGCAGCGTCTTTCTTATGCTTTTAAAGTTCCTCTTCAAATTGTTCCTTTGGCTGCAAGTCTCCATTTTCAACCTCATCAGAAAGGCTTTGTACCAGACTGTGAAGCTTCACATTCTGCTCAACCAACTTCTTTATATATATCCTTAACTGAGAGAAAATGCTCAGAAATAACCTTTTGAGTGCCAGATTCATCATCATTTTCAGTGTAAAAAGCAGAGATATCATCATCGCCGGAAAAGGCGAGGTTCAACCATGAGTATTTCGCCTAAGGGTACATCACGGCTAATGGAGGGACAAGAACTTCACTTTTATCATCCATTTTTGCTTCCCCACTGAAGATTCGTACCCTCAACCATAAACTCTCTATCTTGCATTGTTATGTACTCATAAGGTATATCCGGTGCTATTTTCTTGATTATCAACTTGATTAGAAGTCGGGGCGTTACAAATGGGTGGCCATTTTGTTCAAGTGAGTCTTTCTCTCTTTCTTCTTCTTTTAGCCATGTATTTAGCTTTTTTGAAATGGCGGTAGAGCCAGTGATTTTTAATTTTGTTTAACAAAAATGTTACTTAAAAATGGTACGGTAACGAAAAGGATTTTAAAACATTTGTGAATTATTCGACTATGTGTCTCAAAATTATCTTTCAATAATTCGTTGAAAAAGCTGTTGACTTTTTAGAGAAAAGGGATATATATGTGTGTACGTGTTCATTTCATAATCCTTTCGAAAATTCGGGTAAAAAATCAAAATAAATATGACAACAAGAACTTGAAAGAACTGAAATAAACTCAAACTTTCACACAACTTTGTCATTTCTTTGTTATGTTACAACGATCTATAATGTAAGGACAAGAGAGCAACAAGACGATATTTGTAAGAATAGTATTCTTATTAAGAGTGGAAATACACGTATTTTTGGCCGAAAATTGGCAAATACGCGAACTAGTTAGCTGAATCTGCTCTTTGTAGACTTGTAGTTGCATTTGTTTCTTGTTTAACTGGTATCATTATTATTATGCCTCTGTTTCATTCAGTAATTCGAAATAAATCAACCTGTTAGTTGCTACAACTGAACCTAAAATTTTCCAAAAATTGACCTGATAAGATGGTCCAATGCTGCCCTTATGAACCAGTATCCCTCCAGCCTAGGAAAGCGATAATTTTTTGGGAGGGAGGGGAAAGTAAAGAGACCATCAAACTTTTGTGTCCATGTTAAGCAGGGGAGAACATATTATCCCAATGTAGCATAGCCTGTAGTTATTGGTCGAGTGAAGACAAAACAAAATCGTCAGGGTTGTGCAAGAAGACAGGAAACAAGCATTAGCTTCAGGAAAGCGATATCATATTACAAGACACCAAGTTTGATTTCAGGTAAGAATCAGGAGAGGGAGAATCTGCTCATTAAGGACCACCTATCATGGGTTCAGATATCATTTTTGTCTCCGGAGAGAATAATCAAAGGCATTACACACTTGCACCACCATAGTACCACAACTCCACAGGGGAATGATAGGCCAATTGCAGCGATTTGAAAACCCCACCCAATTGCACTAGAAAACGACATCACAACCATAAATTGAGTTGAGTACATGAGCTGAGTATTCTTACAAACAAACTGGTTTTTCATTCCGTAAACTGTGTTTATGTACACAATAAATGGTAATAGTGCAAACAAATTGATCAACTGTGCAGAGCTATGTACCATCCAGTTACACAAACATCTCTTTGGCGGGATAGTCACTTAAGTAGTTAACTGTGGTCAGCCATACCCTTAGCCGTGTAGCCAAGAGGGTGTGCACAAAGAGAATATACCTCTGTTGAATTGTAAAATCAGAGAACCCAATTTTTTTACGCTGGGGGAGAAAAAAGAGTAGCCAGACCTTGATCAATGGTTATTAGGGTCTTGTCATACGACATCAAGGACTTCTGGTCACACTTGTATGTGCCATTACCTCTAGCCAATACCTCCCCATCACAGTCTATGATTCCTCCTTTCATCGAGTCTTTCGTACGTGCACCAGGTTCCAAAACAAAAGCTTTGACCTGCATTTGACAAGAAATAAAGTCAGATATAAGAATTTCTCACAGGAACATACCAGGCACTAGTTCCTTTTCATATCTACTCTTGCATTAGAAGGGAAATTTTGCCTTCCCAAAAAGATAGAACAGACACTAAACTTTTAAGCCACCTACAAGCAAAACTTATTTAAGCTATTTCCCTTTCCTACCCACATACCCCTCTCCCTCGAATAAATGTTGAAAAAAAGAGCAGTATAACAGCACCGACATTCATATTAAACAACTATAAGATTTACCCTAGCAGCCATGACTGAGTAGACCTACAACAAGATAGCTAAACTGAGTTAAACACAGTTGTGCATCAATTCATGAACTCACCTTGAAATACAAGACATGCGGTGATTTTACATGATTTCCATTGCCTAGTTCTGTCATCAATGACAGCAAACCCAACTTTGGGCCATCTCTGAAAATGACTACATCTAAACAACCATCTGAAAACTGCAAGTCCAACAATATATGAATTAGATGGCAGATAAAAAAACCTGCTACTGAAAGATACAAGAGACAAGAGTACGACATTGCAACTCAAACTGGTTCCTTGATTATTTAGCGATTTGGATGAATGTTCTAATTCAGCACTTTCATACCTTCTATTTAACACCTACTCCATGACTCCCTAGGTAATTTTGAACAGGTACACCCTAAGTCATTAATTGTCTTACCTCACTATTATTTTCTTTGTGTTTTCTTTTTCTTTTTTCTTTTTTTTGGTTGGGGGGGAGAGGGGGGGGGAGACTTTGGCTGCATTGCAGGCAAGCAAAGCCAAGGCAACTATAATTAGATGTTCAAGTCAAGACATGTATGACCATTATTCCTCTTAAGATGAACCTCGTACAGATACACGCAACAATAAAGAAAAAAGGTTATTTCGTCTTAAGAATTACACTAAACAGAGTACACAGACAAGCCGCTTTACGCCCTTCGTGAATCAGACAACTAACTAACAGAGAATGAATGTTTAGGCCCCAATATCAATTAAATATTAAAGATGGCTACAACAAAAGAGTTCAAGATATTTATGTAGCTTGTATGCAAAATAGAACCTACCTTGGCACTGGGAGCTGGCATTGCATCTTCACTACCCCAAGGTACGTTGTGGATCCAAAGTGAAATAAATGGCCCCTCTATGGTCCTCCAATTCATTTTCTCCAGGTCGTTGTTAGGCCCTACATAACCATTATATTGAGCATCAGTCTGCATGTCACTAGAACTGCATAATGGCACATCGTGAACTGATGCAACTTCTTGGCTGATTTTCTCTGCATAATCTTCATATCCAGATGCAGGGATAAAATAAAAACGGCCATTATATTTCCTCAACTGAAGTATTCTGTTTATAGCCTGAGGAAGTAACACAAGAAGAATGGTGTCAACTATGCAGATAGTTTCTATGAGAATGAGAAAAATCAAGAAAAGTAAATGTGTACTACTTATTTCTACAAATCAGGGTTACTTAAGATATTTTCTATTCTTGGAACCCTCCCAAAGAGAAGTCTGTTCTGAATCAAAAGGACTTGAGTGAGAGGCTGTGAAGAGGAAAAAAGGTCGCTTCGGGGAAAAAAAATTATTGGAAAGCCAAGGCTGGCCACCACCAACTATTTATGTGACAGTAGTTCAATCTACATTGTGGCGCCTCTAGGACGCTGACACAAAATAGGTCACGAATCTTCTCGACCAAAAGTTTAGACTTAAATGTACCATCCTCACTAACACACTCAAGATCCAGTAAAGGAAAAATACACCACTAACGTGCAGACTACTATGAGAAGTATTCATACCTCATAGGTGGCTTGCCAATAAATTCAGTCACCCCTCTTATTATAGCTAATGCAAAATAACTTATATTTAAATGACTGTCTCTTGTTAATCAAAAAGCTGTAGAATTTTGACAGATCCCCAATTTCCTTCCAAGGGCTTTCAACTCATATAGCTATGTAACCCGTTTCACAATCCCTTAAAACAAGGTTAATGAGATTTCAGTATTTTTCCCATGCCGATGATGATCTACAGACTAAGCACAACAATATCATCAACAACAAAGCCTTAGTCCCAAAAAATTTTGATAAAAACAAGGATATCGATTCCTCAACATGAGAAAGAGGAGGGTGTGGAAGTTTGTCATTGAAATAGTTGGAAGTAATGTTCACAGGAAAAATATAACTACGCCAGGAAAAAGAGTGGGAGAGAATTTAGTCAAAACATACATATAAATCCAGACGAGCACTTCCCATCCACCTCCATTTCTCTGATTCAATGTCAATGTCTGCCACAAGACCTGCAGACGTTACAGCATTTGAGAAAAGTGAGCAATTAGTTAAAGTAGACAAAGGGAAAGTATAAAGCAGAATTAAATGAAACCCATACTAGTATTATCTGAATGGACTCTAATAATTTACCCCATGCAAGCATCAAGACACTAAAAAACCGTGTCTTCCCTTGTGAAACAGTAGCAATGTCCAGTGAACGTTTATGCCCTGTCATTAACGTTAAAAGAAAGTCTGTCAGATGATATAAGAATGTGAAGCAAAAGCAAAATCCCTCACCAGCATAGCTGTACAAACCTCGAAGAATAGCGAGCGTGGCATTAAATGCGGAACAAGGTTCCCCAACTGAATCCAAGAGAGATTTTGCCATACCGTTTCCGGTACCTGCATTTTGGGCAGTGGTTCGATAAAAGAGCAAGAGCAGCATAACTGTATGTCAGCCTCAATATGCTACTGATTTGTAATACTGAGCTACATGCATGTATATCAGTCTCGGTGCTAGAAGATCTGACACAAACTTTTAACGTCATATACGTTGTAAAAATGCTTATCATGGGCAAGTTTGTGGATTACAATGAACTAAATCAAAATCTCTCATTAAATCGTCCTTTTCATCTTTTTATGTAAAAAATAGGATAGTCAATTCCCATTCCGATCATGGGTCAAATAAGAACTTCTTTTCGCAATTGTAGGGGTAGGGATGCATATATCCAACCCCCTTCCCAGTCCCACCATGCCCCAGACTGGAGAACATTTTCAGGGGCACTGGGGTAATGACACGGTGCGGTATTGTAAGTTGCAAGAATGCATCTGACAAGTTTGGATCCAATGAATAGAGTCTATAAGACTGACTCCAAGCACTTTTTTTTTGGAGGGGGGGGGGTGTTGGGGGAAGTAATTTAGGTACCCCAGAAAATGCATAAGGTAAATGTCACCCAAAAAAAAAAAAATCCAAGTCAAATAAAATCCATCTTAAGCAATTTGTTAAATTGCTTGCTTTATAACCAAGTGTGACTCGTGTGAGTTCATCAGCTTTATTCGCAAGCCACAAAAAACAGCAACTCTGATTCTATAAGTCAAGATGTTTAAAAAGAAGTTGAAACAAATGTTCCATATTTTACTATGGGAAGAAAACGTCTGTTGTCTAGCATTCATACTTCTACCCAGGAGAAAGTGTAAGTGTTTCATGGGTCCACTTAGAAGTACAAAACCTGTTCCTAAACTTCAACAATGCTACTTGAAAGTTGACTCTCCCATTTCTACTTAGAGGGACTCATGTGTCATGATGCATACATAAAAGGAGGCAATAACATACCTGCAGGAATCACTCCAAGAGGCATCTTGATTGCAGTAGCCCAGTCACGTCTTTGCAGCAAGCCATTTACTACCTACTAAAGTATAAAATGCTTGTAAATAGCATGTACTGCGTAAGCTTTAAATTCAGCATTATAATAAATATTCTACGATTTTAACATCAACGATATGTGTTAGTGGCTTACAAAGAATGTAAGAGTTCAATTTCCGAGTCTCCCAAAAATTCAACTCATAGACTAAAGCATTTGTGGCGTTTACAACCAGTGCAATTCACAGGCATGACAAACTTGTAAGAAGTTCTTATTTTCACAATTTAAACTTCAAGTAGCTCAACTACTAAGTCTACAGATAAAAAAAATGTCTTCCACATTGATGCAACTTATTGCTAGACGTGAATGGTTGAACAATCAAGATGAGCAACAATACACTTGTAGAATGCCATTGCGCAAACTTCTTCAGAAACTTCGATATGTTCCGTGTGTCCATAGAACACTGCTCTTTAACTTAATCTCTATAAGAAAGCATGTGGTTTATAAAAAGTAAAATTTCAACACTCAGAGTAATTTACAATGTGGACCAGAAGTCCACCAACAGAATACTAATTATTGAGGGAAAAGAAACAGCATATATGAAACTAATGAATTCCAACATGAGATGAATCATAATTTTTACATCAGACATCAAGCCGAGACAGAAAACCAGATCTTCATTTACAAGAAGCATATTTTAATCACTAAATAAATAAATAAATAACTGCACAGGCCCCTCTCATGGCGGATAAAATAACCCAAACCACACACGTTACAGACTTCATCTCACTCCAAAGGCATAAAGTGCATATAAAAATAAAAATCATTAAAACATATGAACATAGTACCTCAACCATGATGCCATCACCACTAACACAAACAATCCCGTCATACTTTGTAAGATCCAGTTCATAAGCAAGTTCCTTTGCATGCAGCTGATATTTAGTTTCTACAAGCCACACCACCAGAAACAGAAGAAGACTGTAAGTGTAACGTACTCTTCAGCTAGCACATCGTAACTAGAATATATATATATATATA
>CAAKMY010065949.1:0-21359 GCA_901111285.1 Corrigiola litoralis
CAATGATAACAAATTAAACAAAATAATATAAGAAATGAATTAGTGAAATGAATAATAATAAAAGAACAAGTGAAATTAAATGAAAAAATGAAAAAAAATTATACCAAAGTAAATATAAGATGTGAATATAAATTAACGATAGATAAAATTAAGTTCGTTATAAATATGTTTAAAAAATGGAGATAATTGGGATATGAAAGGAATAATAATATTATTAAAAGTTATAGTTATAGTAATAAAAAAATGTAAAACTGGACGGGACTGCAAGGGGCTGAAGAGAGTTGAATGGGACTGGAAGAGGCTGGAAGGGGCTGGAATTCATAACCTTTCATCCGAGGAGAACAGGGCCTTACTCTCACATATACCTAATAATTTGCCTAAACCCAATATTTGAAAAAGGGAAGATACTCTTTTTTTTTTTTTTACTACTGCTACTGTGCAAATAATATTATCGGTAATAAATGAAGATTGGAAAAAAGGGTTGTTATCCAGTTTGGATATATTGGTTTGATTGTGATCCACCACCTGAATTTGATAGTGAGTCATGGTAGGATGATGCCAATAGAACTACTGGCAAGTTAAAAGTACTTGTACTATACACAAGTTGGAGCCATGACACAACTTGATCGTTGTAGATATTTGGTCTATGGGTAAGCATTGGGATATTATGTATTTTTCACTATGTTCCGTTTATAAGTTAATATTTGAGTTTTACACTATAACCAAAAAAACTAATAAACAAATAAAAGGGGACATAGAGTATGTTTAAACTAGTCATATTAAGTGAGACTCACAAAACAAGTGGGTTGAGTTTCACATAAAGTAAGGGTAATAAAGCCATTATAAGTCCCAAAAAATGTCAAATATGAAAACATTAACAAATGAATGGTACACCCATAAAATGAATACGTTAATTAACTTATAAGTGGAACAGAGGGAATATAAGATAGTACATTATATGTTCGAATCTCGCTACCCTCTATGGTTTCAATTAATTAGCGCTCAGTGAATGTATGTTTTTGGAGAATGATGAGGTGATATAAGGTGGTAGTAGTATCATACCTAATTTCGATATTATCTTCTCATCAAGTGTTTAGGCCATGTTCTCTTCAAATGAAATTCGCTAAACTGAACTGAACTATAAGGGGTTAAAAGGGATTAGACTGGAAGAGACGTGAGGGACTGAAGGGAAGAACTAGATGGGGTAGGAAGAGACTGCAGGGGACTGGAAGAGACTTGAGGGACTGAAGGGAAGAACTAGAAGGGGCACGAAGAGACTGCAGGGGACTGGAGGAGACTAGAGGGATTGAAGGGGTTGGAAGAGACTAAAGGGAACTCGAATGGGCTGAAAAGGACTGGAAAGGGCCGAATAAGTTTGGAAGAAGCAGGAAAGAGTTAGAATTCATACTCATTCATCCGAGCAAAACATGGTCTACATTATAAATTGCAGATTTCGGCAATACGTGTGAGAAGATAGTGCTGAAACTAGGTATCATACACAAATTGACACTAATTTATTTTTCATTTCTATATTGGAGATGTATAGCGAGTCTAGTGTTGAGATTTGTCCTTACATGTTTGGAGTCCAAATATCTTTTGTGTACTATGTTTACAATGTTCCATTAAAAGTATGTTTGGAAAACTAACATGATACTAACATGATACTAACATGATAAGATACCGAAAACTGATAAGATAACGAGAAACTGATTAAGAACTAATAAGTTACTGATAAGGTATGTTTGGAAAATAACATGGATAGTGTTGGAAAGAAAATATAATCAGTTATCGTATTTCTATATAAACTTTGAAAATCAACATCTTCTAAACATTTTTAGCCTTACAAGTCTTCGTTTTTTGTACCAAACACTATAATTTACACAAATTAACGAATTTTTAATCAAATATCTTTTTAACCTTATAAGCTTGGCAAATCAAACACAACCTAAGTTTGTTTTTTGTACTTATATATCTTTTTAACCTTATAAGAATTTATATTTGAGTCTCTCATTGTGATTAAAGTTTTTCTTCTTGATCATAACTTACCATGACATTACAAGTTTGCATTGTTTCATATTTATTTAGAATGACATATTATTAGGTGCATTTGAGAGCATTTGCTCCCATATTATGTTTTTCTTATACCTTTTATAGTAGTGTTTTTTAACAATTCAAAAGAATAACCACTTTTGCCATTGAATTTTAATAAATTGGATCAAATGAAGTGAATCTGGAATTTTGTGTATTCATGTGAGATAAGAACAAGTTCAATTAAAGGAGCTTAATTGAACTTAACTTAAGTGTAGATGTAGTAGAATTTTTTATTTTTTATTTTTTTGATATTGGTCAAAACAAACTATGTAGTAGAATTTCACCGATCAAACATTGTGTTTTGATGAAAATAACATAAATATAGAAACTATCCCTCCTTGTCAATGATCATTTTTATTATGATGCATGCATCATAGAAGCAAATGATTGGACGAAGAACCTAATTTGTAGCTTGTGCTACCCATCTATGGATCACCTAGGCAAATGAAACATGATTAGGGATGACGAACGAGATTATAAGCCATGGATCCCAACCCAGGGACACGACACCGAGGGAAACAATGAAAAATGTATTATGTTGCTTAGGCTGCAGATCACACACACGTTAGGGTGTGCGCGCACTTGGGCAATTCTTCCACTTGTCGGTTTGGAATTCGCGGTTCCTGTGCACTGAACGCAGACAAAGACATATGCCCCTGAATTCTTAATTGCGCTCGTACATTGACTATATGTATGTCAAGTCGTTTTGTTTATAGTATTTCGCAGTGGTACTTGAACAATGAACATCATCATATGGAGTTAGTTGATTGCACATTTATACCCTTTGAATTGAATTAGACTCCATATCCCTTTTCATGCATCCGAACGGATAATGCCAGAGTGCGGCATAATGTCGTAGTCTTATAGACGATTCATTATCCGTGACTAATTGGGCTCCACAATGTGCGTGGTCTGGTTTATATTTAAACTTTAAAGTACATGATTGCTAATAAGTCTCCATATATTTGAAAGCCTGGAGTTGATCAAGACGATAAGAACGTTAATTAACAACTGGTGTATGCAAGTGTCGAATTGAAGTGGATCATGTACGTGATGGCTGATGGGCAAACCGTGTTTGTTTAGGGTATAGAATAGTACTCTAGCTGGATGTCTAGAAGATATGTGACATACTCGATCAAACAACATATTCATTGTACGATCATGCAAGTCAACAATTAAATGGTTTAATCTTTATCGTACGATGCATCATGCAGGCTAACTATAATGTAGCTAATGAGTAATTGTCGAATAAGTGACTCCTCAAGTGAGTTGGAGTTATGTAATGTGTAGATAAGTGGCCGTCACATGCATTTGTATTCTTTGATCATGAAAGTCAAAGCCGCCGACACTTCTTAAACTTTCTTTCAATTTTTGACTTTGGATGTGTTTGACAAAACTGACTAAAAAGGTACATGAAACTTGAAAAGGTGTTTGAAACATGAAAAGGTAGCTAAAACCTGATCATGTGACTGAAGGTTTTTTTTTCAGGTTCCCCTAATAGCTTATTATTTCACTCATCTTAAATATATTTCAAGTTATGTTACAAACAACCTTAAAACTTAAGGTGACTAAAACTTTGGTCAAATAAGGTAAATTAGTCAAACAAGTTGACTGAAATGACTTATCAACACACTTTTTGTGTTATTTCAATTCTGTTATTTCAAGCAATAAGTCTTTTTTACCCATTTTCAACAAGTATGTTGTTTTTTGACAAGAGATGCAGCAACTATAGAAAATAATGGTAATTAAAAAAACTTAGCTTTCAAATCCTATAATTTTAGATGAAAATTAGTAGTCTCATACAACACTATGAGGAAATGATTTTTACACTCTCATTTTTGATTTTTTCACTCGTTATGTGAGAGAGATAAATTCTTCCACAAGAATTTGTGCTCTCACATGGAAGTGTTTAGTGAGAGTGTAAAAATAAAATAAGAGTGAGTAAAAATCAGTTTTCAACATCGAAAGTCTTGAGATAGACCATTGTTACAATAAAAAAAAGATGGAGTCATGCTAGCCCAACAAAGTAGAGCTGGCAAACGGGTCGTGTCTTGTCGGGTTTGTGTCGTGTCAAGTTTAAATGGGTCATGAAACCCTCAACCCTAACCCGACCCATTTAACTTTCGTGTCGGGTTCGTGTCGACCCAATTATTTAAATGGGTTGAAAACCTTGACCCTAACCCGTTTATTTCGTGTCGGGTTCGTGTCGCGTCGTCGGGTTGTGCCACTTTTTAGGCAATTTTATATCGAAGTCAAACAATTCAGTTATAATTTTCAATTTCGCTTTCATTATGCGTAGTTGTTCATGTATTAAGGAAGTAATGTATGCGACTAGACCAAATTAGACGTACTTCAAAAATCGTTTTATATATTAAATGGGTCATTCGTCTGGAATTCGTGTTTCACACCCCAACCCTAACCTGACCCAATAAATTTTCGTGTCGGGTTCGTGTCGACCCAAGACTTATATGGGACAAAATCTTCAACCTAAACCCGCTAACTTCGTGTCGGGTTCGTGTCGTGTTTTCGGGTAGTATCAACTTTTGCCAGCTCTACAACAAAGAGATAAAATTTCCTATGACTTGAGTTTGTTGATAGCTTTAGTAAGTTTAACTTGTATGAAATTAGTTTACTTTTATCATAATAGGGCGCCACCGGTTGGTACCGAATTTGGGTGTCACCCTCTCGCATGTATTATTATAATGTTTGGTGGCCCCCATTATTAGGGGGGATTATAATAATACATTGTGAGAGGGGTGGCGCCCAAATTCGGTACTACCCGGTGGCGCTATCTTATTTTCAAACCATGAAGTATAATATAACAAAGTAACGCGCGAACTCGAAATTCAAACACCTCTCTCTCTCTCCACATATTCCATTAAATTCAACCAAAAAATTCCATTAATTTCAACTAATTTTCGACAATTAATCTCTCGAAAAATGTCGGCGACGAAGACGAGCGCGAGGAAGCGAGCATCAGAAGCTCCACCAGCACCACCAGCAATGCAATCATCCGAGAAGCGAGCTAAGCGCGTTGATCACGATGTCGACGACGACCTCTTCGACAACGACCTCTCCAGGTTTGTTTCTCCTCTCATTTCGCGGAATTCGAGTTTATCTGAAGGAATTGTGTTCATTTTGGAGGAATTGTGTGCATTTTGGAGGAATTGTGTTAATTTTGAAGGAATTGTGTTTATTTTGGAGGAATTCTGTTGATTTTGCTGTTCTGATTGATCAAATGCAGCGAGATTAAGGGGATTGTGTCGGCGTTGCACCAGATCAGGGACAAGGCGCACAAGGATGGACAGAAGAAGAAGGAGGAGACCATTTCTAGGTCCAATTTCTTCACTTTTATGACGTCATTATTGTTATTTTCATGATAACGATTTGATTTTTCTTGAATTCGGCTTTATACCGTCATAATTGTGATTATTATTATGATGATTGATGTGATTTTGGTTGAATTCGGCTTTATGACGCTGTCATTATTATTATTGTGATGGTTTATTTGATTGTGATTAAATTCGGTTTTACGTGACGAAATTGTTACGATTAGTGGATTATAGGGTTGATTACACTCTTATTGTTGTGAATTTCACCGTGAAGTAGTTATTTGGTTTAATTGTGCCTGATATATTTGTTTGAGGCTGTAATTATCTTGACGTCACTATTGTTATCATGATATTTGATTTGATTTTACTTAAATTAGGTTTTATGATGTAGAAATCGTTAGAACTGGTTGATTATAGTGTTTATTACTCGTACATCATTGTAAATTACACCGTGAACTGATTGTTTGCTTTTGCTTCTAGGTCGTTTATCTTCTCTTCATTTCAGATTCGTGGCATCGTAGTTATTATATCGATAATTGATTTCATTCTACTTGAATTTGGCTTTATGACCTCGTAATTGTCACACTTTGTTTACAATACAGCTAATTACGCTCTCATATGTGTGAATTTCACCGTGAAGTAATTGTTTGATTTTACTGTGATTGTTATGAGTTTTTTGAGATTGTAATTAGTTGAGTGCGGTGTTGTATGTTCGAATTATGAGTGAATTTGAATTCCGAGGTCAAATGTTGATTTATGTGATGATGTCTGAACGATTTGAAGTTTACTTGTTGCGATTTTGTGCTGTTGATTATATGGTCTGAATGTCAAGATTTCGAGGTTGTAATCGGAATTGCTGTTGATAAGTTCATTTAGTGAAATTTATAGGTTTTGATAAGAAGTTCTGTAATTAGGTTCATGATTTTGGAAATTCCAGGTTATAATTATAATTATCATTGCAAGTAATGTTGTAATTTTGATGATCAAATGCTTAATTGTAGGCACTTAATCGGTTGTGATATTGTAATGTAACTGAGTTCATAACTATGGCTTTAGTTTTTCAAATTGTCGTTTCTACGCACTATTTTAGAGAGAACTGCTGAATGTTAAGAGGTAACAGCTAAAAATCCGGGATCAGATGGTTGTTGTTACACTATAGGCCTAGTAATATATCATCTAAATATAGGCGTTTGTTCAGTCATGAAATTTTTAATGTAATTCAGTTTATAACGATGTGAATGACGATTAATTATGATGTGGATTACTGGAAATATGTTCTTCAACACCTACTTAATGGATTACAGTTCTCGATTTTATGTTCTCTCCAAGAAATACTGCAGAAATTTAGATTTACAAACTGTGATTCGAGTACAATGCCTTGATTTGATCATCTTAACTGCAGTGCTGCTGGCATCATCAAAACTTTTAACTAGTATCTGGATGTTATCTAACTGTCGGTTATATTACAGTGTGGCGACAGAGGTCAGGTCTATGTTTGAGGAATTGAAGGCGAAGATCGAGAAAGACAGGTACAAGCAACACTACTGTTGTACTGTTGAGCATCGAGAACTTCATGAGGAATTTGTTCTCATGTTTTCAGTTTTGATGATCTTAAAGGTGTTGTCCTGGATGTTGGATTTTCTGAATTGAGAAAAAATCTAACGTTTTACCTCATGTGTTTTTGTTCCAGACAAACTTTTGCAAGAGCATTGTCAAAGAGCTCGAAAGAGGTTGGAGAAAAGCACAAACTGACTTCAGTTTCCTATCCTTTATGGTTTAAACAAGCTTGGCCTGGTCCAATGGAAGCATCACGAACTCTGATGAATCTGTTATTCTCTTTCTTTTGTAGTGCGAAAGTGCACTAAAGGAGGAGACTGTCAAGTTCCAGACCATCTATGAGAAGTTCGGCAAAGAGAAAGCAACACATCTGCAGGCACTGAAAGGTATTCTTCCATTCATGGCATTTGATTTCTGTATGTATACCTGAAATCTACTGCGTAAAGGAAGCATAACCCAATATTGCAGTAATGTGTTTGAGATTTTGCAAGCAAACAATACAGGTAAATGTTATTTTGTATTGATAGAGTTGCAAAGACTGCGAGATCATTGCATTAGCACCCCGGTCCCCTTGTTTGCATTAAATGGCGGTTTAGTTTTGGACTCTTTATGCTTAGTTAGTGTTTCTTATGTGGTGCGTTCACTGCAATCTGGTTCCTGTAATTGCGGATTTTGCCACCATGACCCATCCTGGCCCCTGAACAGCATCTCTGTTACAACTTGAAGCTATAAGAATTTGTTAGGCAAATAAATGTGATCACATGAGTTAGTTTTGTGTGATTACGTCTGAGCAGCTCTTTTCTTGAAAGTTGGTAATATGAGCATAATCTTGCTCTAATAAGCTGCTATAGAATTCTGTACTTCGAGCCCCCGTTTCTGTTGTATGATAAGTATTTTACAACTCCTATTTTGTTGTTAGATGAACATAGCTTAAGCTCTGTCTTTTACGTATATTTACTTTTTGCATAACATTTGGAACTTCATATGGCGATACTGCATTTACCCTACTTCTGTAACATTATCATCTTTATCTGTTTTATGTTCTTGACAGATACCATTTCCAAGTATGAAGAAGAGAAGGAAAGGCTTTTCATGCGATATGAACAACAAAGTGAGCAACGCGACCTGCTTTATCATTTCCTGGTTTCAGGTCTAGCAAGAACTAACGTTTTGGATTTGCTTTTCAGGGAAGAAAGAGAAGAGCCTGATACAGGAGAAGGAGAAGGCATGTACTGATAAGATTGCCGAATTGGAGGAGTCCTTGAAGAAGAAGAAACAGGTAATGTCACTAGTTTGATCAAAGTTCTGAGCCTTTAATGTCTCGCTTGACCGTCTGAAGTGCTTTAGATCTGACTTAAGGTTTTCTGTGCTTTATCACAGGATGACAAAACTTTTAGCCTGCTGAGGAAGACTCTGGGATCCTTCCTCGATACTGAAGATGAGGATTTTCCTACAGATGACTGAAGATTAACAATTATGCATTCAGACCTGTGCTTTAATTTCATTAATGTAGTAACAGCTAAAACTTTGATACTGCAGTTCCACTGTATAGACTACCATATGCACTTTTGCGTCGAAAATCTAATCAAGCAAGCAAATATATTTTCTGCCACTTGAGAAAATGCTGGTAGATGTTGATAAACAAATTACAGAGATTTAAATTGCAATTTGCTTTTAGTTTTGTAAATGCAGTTACAGTTAGCGAAATTGGTGATACCACTGACTCAAGAATAAGAGGAACCTCAGCTGTTAAAGCAATGACCCGAAGAGTTTCGAATATGAAAGGCAAGTGACGAGTTTGGTGCCAAGATGTTACAGTTGTATAGAAGTAACCGGTTGGTGATCACACATTTTCAACGTCATCTTGTGTGCTAGAATAGTTATCAGTGTGAATGCCGTAATCACCCTCTATGTATTACTGATCATCCTTAAGATACAAGTACTGGATGCAGAAGAAGAGTTGTGTACGATAATTGAGAAATTGAGACACAGGAAGGTCATGGTCACGAATGGAGGAGGAACAAGAGGCGTAACTAGAGAGCTGCGGCGCCTGCGAGATAAAATTGCGGTTGAAGGCATGAGGCGGTTGAAGGCATGAGGCCTGGTTGATATAAGCATCGCTGCTTCTTGTGGACCTGTAGTAATGAATCAGTCTATAAGCCAGACCCAGAGCTCTTAGTTGATCTACTAATCACTTCAGTCCACCAGCTAAACCAAAAGCTACTGTTTCCTAAAGTATTAATCATTAATGGGATACTGAACCTTAGTCCTCTCACCATCTTTTTTTCTTATCATAAGAAAAGTTATGCCACGTTTTAAAAATAGTTCTAGTAAACGCTTCTGGGACCAGAAAGGATGTAAACCTTCATGTCAAAAACACCTTGCCATGTACATTTTATTTTTCTTTTGCAAACAGAGAATTCATTACCGAAAAGCAGGATTCTTTTTGTAAGAAACTACCTTTTAACTTTTTACTTGTGAACAACTACTTACAATTTCCTTTTTTTTTTTGTTGTTGTCAAAAACTAGCTTTTATGCAGGTTTGTTCATTGTGAAACACTACCAAATAACAGATTTTGTGATATTGATTACATCTCCACTTTTCTTTGTCACGTGCTTGAACAAGTCCCCCAGTTCCCAACCCTGCTTTCCCCTCGGTCCTATTTTTCTTTTCAGCAGTGGGTGACCGATTAAATCTAGCAATCCAATAAAGATTACATAAAACGTAAGTCCACAATCCAAAACTAAGAACCAAAAGCACCATATGGACCGGTTTCAAGCACAAAAGGTTGGGCATAATTCTCATATCGCAAATATTACTTTTAAAAAAAATGTGTAAGAATGATTACAAATAGATTTGGCTGCTACTTCATGCTAATAATAGCTGCTTTGATGTAATTCATTTGATGCAGCTGAAATCCTGTCAGCAAAGTAGCAAGATTTTGTAGAAACTTGGGAGTGCTACAACTTATCAGTCAAGACTTCAATGAGGGATGCTAAAAGGTCTACAGGCTCGGCTCTGCTGCACAGACAGGGGTGGACGCCTGTTATGGTCCTGTAAATGCATCAGAGAAAGAATGACATGAGCAGGATGTTGAAAACAGCTCTAAAAAATGTCTAGAGTCTTGATTGATTGTACTGTCCTACTACCAACTACTCTATTTTAGTGTCCAGTACTATAATCCCTTTAATGCAGATGGTATTTCGTATTAACAAAAACTTGAAATATTAGTAGAGATAGAGTTTTTTCTTGTAAGGAGAGCTTCACAGATTTGCACAGCGCGACTACACTTCATGCCCTCTGATAAATGGAGGGAAGCTTATAAAGATTTTCACTCTCAATCAATTTTTCCAGTCCGCTCAGCCTTTTTTTCCTTCTTTCTTTTTTTATTTTTTGTGAATGGAATGTCCAGTTGTCCACTGATCTCAGGCCCTTAGATATGTCAATAAACGTATACATATAATAACCCCATCTAGGGATGAGAATCAAAGGAAAGGAACAAAGTGTACATACCCCTACGTATACGACAGAATGACATGAGCAACACCTCACAGTTGGAGCTCCAAATGGGTACATCAGAAGCACTGCACAATTTGCGCATTTCACTTGTCCAACTTGATGCTCTGCGAACCGGAGCAAAGATATTAGTGCATACACAAACTAGTTCCTCACATATTGTGTATCTGCTAAGTCTTATCTGCTGTAAAACACGAAAATTAAATGCTTGAAGAAGTGTGAGAACAAAGTAAACCTTCAAGTACATAGTTAACTGTTTGGCAGCATGAGCATTTTACATGCTTGGATCCCCGAGGATAAGAAAGCAGGCGACGGCAAGAACCACAAACCATTTGACCCCTTTCTGCATTTAAAAGTTCCATATCATAAGGAAAGCCAAGTGCACAAGCCAATGCATAAGGGGAAAAAGAAATGGGGGAGTAAAAGGTACTAATTACCAGTAAAAGAATTAAAGCTTTGGTCATAAACCTTCATGGTCACAAAAGAAGTAAAAATAATGTATTCTAGTTCATAAATGACAGATTTTCATGGCTGCTTTGTCTCTCAGGACAAGATGTTATTTTGGACACATGTACACATTAAAGACGTAAGCATAAGGAAGCAAAGCGAGACGAGAAACAACATTCGTTGTCGACTTGTCACCCCCCCCCCCCCAAAAAAAAAAAAAAAAAAAAAAAGAGCTAACTATGGACCTCAGCCTTGTTCCTAGGAAAATGTGTCCCAGGATCAGACCTCAGCCCAACCAAATTCAAGTTTTTTTTTTTTTCGAAAAAAAAAGAAAGAAAGAAGAAGAAGAGAAGACATGACTGTGGTTGTATGCTCAAGAACCTCAAAGTGGCAAAGTGACTCCTTTGCGTAGATAATTCTAGAGATACCAGTGCCTATAAGCTATAACGGACACAAGTTTATATCAAGAATGTCTTGCCCGTTTAAGTCTGAAATCTGCCAAGATTGCAACCTCTTGTCTACTCTATAGATCTGTTATTCACTTCACAGTTTATGATGCTGCCGTATCATCGAATAATCGAATAGAATAGAGTGTAGCCACAAGCACCAAACTCAAGCATACCACAGTACGAAAAGATCATGCTTTCTGCAGTAGATACCAGACATGGAAATTCCAAAAGCAGGCAACTCGTATGTTTGGAGCCACTAACAGGCTATTCAAAGGAATACGCCGCATTTCACGACTTGAAATTTGGAAGAATTACTTATTTAAGGTCTCTTGGTTACATGACCAAGGTGTTGTTGACAGCATCCAGAGGACTTAATATTAGTACCATTGCAAGTAGATGATCAATGAGTTTGCTCTGACTAAAATATCACTTTTTGAGGAATATTACCAATTTGTTTACCGGTGAGGCTCAGTAGTCCAAACAACCTTATTGGTACCAGGGAAGATCCAAGATCTAAAAATGAGGTAGCAATTGTATAATTTTCTACCCAACCATTCTTCTATTTTTTTCTATCAAATTTTATAAAATCTGGTGTAGCAGATACTACCCTTGCTACTAATTGTATCCGCCCATATTGCTGTATGGTGAGTGCCTAACTAATGAGGTATGCTATCTATGTACCCAGAGGTTGGACATACCAGAAGGCCAATATAAGAATAAAAGGCAGATCACTGAAAGATAATACTTCATTGGTGAATGATGATGGCATTAAAGGTTGCAAGCCACTTAAATTATATGACACGTTGACAAAACCTCTGTAGGTCGATTGGACTGGGTCGGCTCTTCCACTCAAGCATAATCTCATGCATCAGAGCCTTACAAGGAGCTTTCCCTATGGAATCTAACACAAGGGGGAAAGACCTTAGATGTGCCTCAAATTCCTAGACTCATTACGACAAAACTTCACTAATAAAATAAGTCAGATTAACAGCAAAGGTTGCTGGTCTCCTCGAAGCTGTGAACGCATTTGGGGGTCCAATGAGTAGCCTGGGATGCACCGGCTATCCTATTTTTTGAAAATGTAGAAATGGTAGAAAACGGTAGAAAAATGGTAGAAAATAGCATAAAACTATGGCTACCCTTTAGTTGTTCTTAAATTCGCCACTGTGCAATGCCAGACAAAGTTTAACTACTACGAGATCAAAGCATTAATGCCTTACTCTGTACCATAGGAGTAAACAACTTATTCATGCCTCAACAAGAATCGAGGTCCGCAATCTCCATGACAAACAAGGCGTCCTACATTAATTGCCACTATGTCAAAATGGTCAACCAAGCAAAGTAAAAATTATAAGTCTTATTTTTTTAGTGAATTAAAGATCATAGCATTCCTCTTAATTAATTAGTTAATTGATATTACTTTTTTGCTGGCAAGGCTCTCAAGTGAAGGGAGAGGTAGGGATAACCTCCACCGTACACGAGAATCTGACCCGAGATAGAAGTTGGGGAGCTTACGACCAAGCTCCCACCCGATTATGGAAAGCATTTTTGTTTACAACTAGTCTTGTGAGAGACCGTCAAGACCATGCTGGCCCAACAAAGATAATATCTCTACTATTTCGATTGGGCTTGAAGGGAGCTTGGGATGATCTAGTTACGAAGAAGTTGTCTACTTTTATCTGACGGTCTTTTTCAAGAATTTTTGTTAAGTTTATGTTATATCATGAACACAAATTATTAGAGAAAACCGTCTACTTTTATTATAAAAGTTAATAAAAGTAGACCAATTCTTTACGAAATAAATTTTCTTAAACTCCCTACAAGCCCAAACTAGTTGTAGATTTATATGTTTTAATTGGGCCAGCATGACTTAGTCTACTTTTATAATAAAAGTATGTATCATGAAAGACTGAAGAGTAAGTAATTTGTGTTGTGGAAATAGTAGTACAATTATGTGGTATTTGACTATTGAGCGGGAAGGGCAGGTTTAAAAACTTTTATACCAATATTAAAACAGAATAGGCATATAAGGCAAGAAGCGGGGATAGCTCAGTTGGGAGAGCGTCAGACTGAAGATCTGAAGGTCGCGTGTTCGATCCACGCTCACCGCATTATTCCACTTTTTTTTTTCTCTCAATAACCAAAAACAAAAGTAACTAACCTTGTTGTTTAGGCAGAGGTGGAGGAGGCGGCAGAGAACCCCAACCAGGCGGAGGACCATCATCATCTTCTTCTTCTTCATTTGATTTACCCTTTTCTTCTTCTTCTTCTTCTTGTTGCATTAATTCCACACTTTCTTTCTCCTCTTTTACTGCTTCACTTGATTTGCCCTTTTCTTCTTCTTGCATAGATTGTACATTTTCTTTCTCATCCTTTACTGCTTCTGTTAATTCACCCTCTTTCTCTTCTTTTTCTACTTGGATATTTTCTGGGTCTTCATCCTTTTCTTCTTCTACCTCCATTTTCACTGCTTCTTCATCTTCTTTTTCTTGTACTTGTACTTGTAATTGCTCTTCTTCTTCCTTGTCTTTTTCTTGTTCTTGGGCTTGTTGCATATTTTCCTCTTCTTGTTGTTTTACTTTTACCTCTTGGTCTGGTTTTTGTTCATGTTCTACTGCTTGTGGTGGGGTTGAGGGGTTTTGGGTTTCAGCCATTTGTCTCTCAATTTCTTCGCTCATCCTTCAACTATGCACTTCTCTCCACTACTTTGTAGTATGACTTATACAATTGCCTAAGCTGCCTAGCAGTGTAACACTATTAATCATGTTGCATTAATGTGCCAAAATTTGCACGAAAGGCATGTTGATTCTTTGTTGCATATTTCTTTTTTTTTTTTTCAGGAAAATATACACAAATTCGCAAATAAGAATCAGAATTTCACTCACGAATCTAAGATGAGATGACAAACATAACACGAGATATAAATCCCAATTATTGTGTTAATTAGAGATTTAAACCCCAATTCTTCTACTAATTGTCCTTTTATGGGCAAAACCATTCTAATATTAGATTAACATCGTCAAATAAACATGAACTTCACATTCGCACGGAGTATCTCCTAACAGGCTAACCAATTGCGCGAAATTATGAAGGTGTGCAGAATTTGGACAATATCTGCCAAATTTCAGTTAAACAAAACATTATTGGCGTTTTCAGGAGTGGTTTTTTTTTTTTTTTTTTCACCTCTTCTGCTCGTAAGATTGAGTCCGAAGAATTTATGAATACTGTCAGAATCATAAACAAAATACACAAAGCTTTAGGATTAAATTAAAGACTCGAGCGTAAAGAAAGAGGATATGTGGAGGAGGTATAGGAGCGAAAATCACTACAAGCAATGATCATGCTGGTTTTATACAACACTAAAATATACACTGCTCTTCGACGTCAACATTTTGCTTCATACGTATAAGAGTAATAATTAGCAGAACTACAAAAAATTGACATACTCAGAATACAGCATGTTGGAGCAGTTATAACTATGAACGCCCAATCTATAACAAAATTGGTGGGTTACAGATTCAGATCGTTAAACTTTCAATTGAAACTATTCAAAATCTAAACATGCTGCAATATGGTACATAGATTACTCCCATAAATTAATAAGGGAAGGGCTCCTGGGCGGAACGGTAAGATGACTACTTCCAGAGCTGCTCGCCAGAAGCGGCGGCCATACGTACAAGCTCGTCCACAAGGAGGAAGGTTTATATAAATAAACCAGAATCATATCAAGCTGCCTTCTTAGAAAGCTTGTTGACATCTTTGGTGAACATCCTCGGCGCAATTGCCATGGACATAAGCTCTTGGAAGAGCAGCTTACAAGCATATGGAATATGAACCTGCATGCAGCATAGTCCATTAACATTAATTCGGCCCTTCGAAAATAAAAATCCAATTTGTAGCACCATATTCCATATAATACCAGGGAGACAAGGAACTTCAGAAAGAGAGAAAAGATGTTGAATGAGAAACAAACCTGAACAATGTCAGTTTTATTTTTGCATCCCCTGCATTCGAAAGAGTTCTTTTTGAGGTTTGCAATGGCGATCAAACCACAGCGTTCGCATACATGAACCCTGTAAGCATCACTTTGGTCAAAGAGCCTCTCTTTAAGAAAATGTGCTGCACCATGGGCAATCATGCAGTCCCGCTCCATCTCTCCAAATCGAAGACCACCATCACGAGATCGTCCCTCAGCAGGCTGTCTCGTGAGAATTTGAACAGGTCCCCTTCCACGAGAATGGATCTTGTCATCAACCATGTGCTTCAGTCTTTGGTAATAAGTTGGGCCAAGGAATATCATTGCAGAGAGCTTTCGCCCAGTGTGACCATTGTACATAGTCTCAAAACCACGCATCTGATACCCACATTTGTGAAGGGCCTTACTGATATTGTCCACCTATTGAACCAAAAAGGGGAAGTCAAGTGACCAGCAACAAATTCTTAAACAAAAAATATCACGCCATCGGAACAAAGCTACTTGTGTTTTATAGAAGAGGTCACTAAAATTTTGATTACCACCTTCCTTCAGATATTCAAACTATAGCAGGACTTACAGTGACATCAGTGAAGGGTGTAGCATCTCCTTCCTTCCCCACATGGGCTGAAACCTTCCCCATAATACACTCAATAAGCTGACCAATTGTCATACGGGATGGAATAGCATGTGGATTCACAATAATATCAGGAGTTATGCCTTCCACAGTCCACGGCATGTCCTCTTGAGTATAAGTCATGCCCACTGTCCCCTTCTGACCATGTCTACTGCTGAACTTGTCCCCTATCTGAGGAATACGAACCGACCTCACCCTCACTTTCACAAATCTCAACCCATCGGCATTTGTTGTCAGCAAAACCTGCAACAAAAAGCAAGTGTCAAGAGCTACAATACAGAGCTAACAATTCAACTGCAAAGGGCGAATATTACTAGAGTTGATTCAATACCTGATCCACTATTCCTGTCTCACTGTGACGTAAACTGATGCTATGATCACGTCGTGAGTAACGTGCAGCGGGCCCTTGAGCTTCTTCTTGGGAAAGTGGTGTTGTCTTTCCAATAATAACATCTTCGCCTGAGACCCTTGTACCCTGCCAAACAAGTGTAGATACAAAAATCACCTACATGTTTGACCAAGAAATACTTCTTTCTCGCAAGCAGCAAGCAACTATAATACTTACAGGAGGTGCAAGCCCATCGTCATCCAATTTGTCATAAGATCCATGTCGCATGCCCTACAAGACAATGACTTCAATACCAAATCAACTTAACATAATACCAGCACGACAACTTCATTAACGATTAACACAAACCATAGTATTAGATCTGTCTGGACGGCCAAAGTCCTCCTTGACAAGCGTTCCCATCTTCTTCTCCTCATCCCTGTAAAAGACACGAAAAATAATGAGCACTTACAGCAAAAGAACAAGAATAAGCAAACAGCTGATCCAATTTTGATCATAACACAATGATGACTTACCTGTAGGAACGGAAGAAGAGAGAACGGAAAAATCCACGGTCTACTGACGATTGATTCATAATCACAGAATCTTCCTGGTTGTAACCAGAATAGCACGAGATGGCCACAATAGCATTCTAAAACAATGAAGGATAGCAAAATGTCACGGAAAACAACAGACACGAAAAAGTCAATCAAATCTGCACTATAAGCTGCTTACAATGCCAGCTGGAAGCTCTCTAAAATGCAAGTGTTCCATGGCACGTGTTGTGACAAGAGGCTTCTGAGGATAGTAGAGGACATACGCCAATGTATCCTGAGGAGTAGAGGAAAATTATATAAGGAACAAAAGGTGGATCAAATTTGACCAAATGGCACAAGGAGAGATCCTCCAAGAATGCAACTACATCATGAGGGGAAATCAATACCATTCTGAATTGGTAATTCGTGACATAAATTCCCATGGCTTGCTTCCCCATAGCAGACTGATATGTATTACGCGGAGACTGGAGGCAACGAAAACATTAGCAGTTGAAGCACAAACTTCTCCAATAAAACGACACATCGGCTGAATAACATGATTACCTGATTATGATCAGGGAATGGAATAATTGAGGCACAAACACCCAATATCAGAGATGGGTGGATTTCACAGTGAGTATAAGTCTCAGAGTATGCCTCCTCTGGATTAACCCTGGCAGCAACAAGATCCTGGAAAAAAGAAATTCAGATTTTCAAAAAAATAAATGGAGTTCAGAATTCTGCTGAATAAGCAACAACAAGGTCTTGATCCCATATGTTTTGGGGTCGCATAAATCACCATTCGGAATCGTCAGTTTCAAAAAACAATTTCATGGTAATCAACAGTTTATGATACACTTACGTTAATAGTCATGGAAATCATAGTGGTCTCTTCTTCTTCTGTGTCAATGTATTCTATAAATCCCTTTGCAACAAGATCATGCCAACCACCCTCCTCAGGTGACTCCTGCTCAAATATCAAATACAAGTTACATACACATCAAAATAGAGGGAAACAAGTAACAGAGAGATCAATTATCCTAAAAGCATACCCTTTGCTGTAATGACCGGATATCCTTTTTCTTGATGAGAAGCCTTTGCTTTTCAACAATAAAGAGTGGGCGGCTGCAACGACCATAGTCAGTATATATGCGTAATTCTTTCAGCCGGATATCTCGGACCACCCCGACTTCAGTATTTACATCAACCTGAGCATGACCAAGATCAGTTAAAGAAACATAGCAGCCAACAACACCCACACTATGGGATTCCATACAAGGGAATCACAGCCAAATCATCCTCTTGAATGAAGATGACTATGCTCTGATAAAAGACTGAGGTAATGAAGCATCTGATTTCTTATCTAATTAAAAAAGCAAGTAAACAAAAACGCTGCAGACAATTAATGAATCAAAACTCCAAGCGATTGTGTGATAAACTATTTTAAATTTAAAACACTAAACTAGTAAACTCACACAGAGGTTTTAAAATCCACATTCTTGTGCATAGAGTTTCAACTGACACGTTCATGGACAAAGCCACAATTCACGATTTGTATCCGTATTCTTCAAACTCATAATCAGAAATTCGAAAGACAACAGTAAACTACAATGACCTAAACGGAAAAAGATACCCACACACTGAACTAGTTTTCTAAAAGGCAGACCAAGGATTTCAAAAAACATATCGTCTCAAATGAATAAACTTACCCTCCTCCTTAACTGCCTCAGAGTCTTAACCAATAAATCAGGATCCCGATGAATACCAACCCAACAACCATTCACAAAGATCTTGGTAGCTTGGGGGATCACAGCAGGAGAAATTTCCTCAAAGTTCTCTGTACTCCACTCTTCCAAAAACTCCAGAATGGGATATGCTGCAGAACCGACAGTGATGTAAACCATTAGAGCAAGATTCTTCACCAGTCCACAAGCTTGTCCTTCAGGTGTTTCAGCAGGACACATCATTCCCCATTGTGAATTATGCAACTGCCTAGGTTTGGCCAACTTCCCTTCACGTCCAATGGGAGAGTTTAACCTTCGCAAGTGTGATAAAGTGGAGGCATAAGTGAGACGATTGAGCACCTGGGAAACTCCAGCTCTTGTACCAGCAGCATTGGCTGTCCCCCAATTTCCAGTGGAAAGAGAGTACTTGAGACCACTAGTAATTGTCTTAGCTTTAATGGCAAAGCTGAGGTTCAGATCTTTCCCTTGATCAACAGACTTCTGAACATAAGCTCTCACATCCCTGGTTAACTTTCTGAACAACATTCGGAACAAGCCTCCAAGCAAAGGACCAGCAAGATCTAGCCGTTTGTTGCCATAATGATCCCTATCATCCTCAGGCCTTCTCCCAAGTGCACATAAAAGAAGGCGGTGAATGATGTACCCAAAATAGTAAGCCTTCTTCGTCTCACAATATTCATTTACACCGACATGTGGAAGCATTTCCCTTTGGAGGATCTCCTTCGCATATTTGATTCTCTTTTCTCTGGTTACACCAACTGTAGCTCCTCTTTTTCCAATGTAATCTAGTGCAACCTGCTGATTTTGAATAACAAAAGCCTCTTCCAGTGAAGGCCGAAGAAGCTCCATCATCTGGGTATCAGAGAAGTCATAGCAAATATGCTCTAATATATCTTTGTCCGCAACAAAGCCCAACGCTCGAAAAACTATTATTATAGGGATATCCGCTTTGATGTAAGGCAATGTGGCACGAATATACTGCCCCGATTGACCCTGCAGTTCAAGAATAGCTAGACTTGTATAATTCTAGTCAGTAAACAAATAAAACAACCAACAGCCTCTAAACAATATGGCAAAAGACTGCAAATAGTTCCCGTTTACCCCTTTAGCACCAGCCCTAGAGAGCATTCGCACAAACATGCTACTGGGTGGCCTGTTTTGATTATCTGCCATGGATCGAACTTCTGCCACATAAGCAAACTTGTTCGGCTGCCTCTTTTTAAACACATAGACATGGTTTGTGCTCATCTTCTCCTGAGCAATAAGCACCTTCTCACTGCCATTAATGATGAAGTACCCACCTTGATCACGGGGGCACTCACCAAGCTCTGTAAGATCCTTTTCTGAATTCTGGTACAATGTGCAGTAACTCGACCGGAGCATGATAGGCACCTAATCAGCAAAGAACCAAATCAATTCAAAATGTACACTTAATTAAAATATAAAACAAAACATCAATAATTTATCTGAAACTTCCAAGGGTATACCTTTCCGATGAAAACTTTGGGGAGCTCTTGTGTTTCAGTGACTTCTTCACCATCATGTCCTTTCTTAATAACTCTTTTTATGACATCAACATACAAAGGAGCCGAGTAAGTCAGGTTCCTCAGCCTGGCTGCTTTTGGGAACAAAGTAGCTGTCTCACCATCTGACTCTGTCATCATCGGCTTACTCAAGTATATTTGACCAAACTTTATCTTATAAATCGTCTGCGACATAGAAAAAATCAACCATAATCAGTAATTTAATGCATGGTGCTGCCCATGAAAAGCCCCAGCAGAACCCACAGTTACTAAGAGTTCAAACTAGAAGGCCGCTAAGGCTGAACTCATACTCTCAAGTCCCAAGATCATGCCCAAACTGTCCTTGAAAGTAAATGCAGATACCCAAACTATCAGCATCACTGGGCTGGATATTAGGTCTGAGCAAGTTATAGAACAGCATAAACTATTAATGTCCATTGTTAACGGTGAGGCTAATTATCAATATTCACCAATCCTTTTTCAGTATGAAATGCGAGCAGGTAAAACGGTCACATTATTCACAAAACAACGTTAAATTTTCTCATGCTCGACCATAGATTACCCCAGCATCCCCCCGATCACAAATTCTTTGGTTTTAAGTAAATCCAACACGTTGCAAGTATATATTGTTTTAATGTGGCAACTTTACACAAGAGAAACCTTTTCATGGGGTGGGGGGGGGGGATATGTAGAAGGTTGTCTGTTTAGACCATGGAAAAAGGCCATAAATATAAATAAATAAAGGCCCCTATCATCAGCAATGAACTTTCCACATATTTGAGACAAATGGGAATAGGTATCAAGCATAGATCCATAAACATATGCCCCATCTTCAAAAATTATGGCACAAGATCGCTTAAAGGCTTTATAACATTAACTTAACATATGAACACCCAAACCCCCATTGCAAGGTTCAAGATTAGACAACCATTTCATGAAACGGATCTTACAATGCATACTCAAGTAGGTTTCCACTAGAATTTCCCAACAAAACACCCAATGCATAGCAGGAAATATGACTCCAGGTAACAAAGCATATTCACCTCATCGTCCATTTTCCTTTTCTACTGAAGTCAATTTCACAATGATGACAAAATAAGTTCAGACAAAACCGCTGCAACACAATTACTGTTGACAGCCTCCTACTACATTTGAATTCCACCTTTACCTAAAACCTCCAAAGCATAATTGACCATTTTCAACCCCCCACCCCCCCCACCCCCA
>CAAKMY010065959.1:0-11831 GCA_901111285.1 Corrigiola litoralis
CCCCCACCCCCCGGCGACCCACCTACACACACCCAGCTTGTGATAATTTATTTGTTTAAAAGGAGCATACAAAAGTGGAGTAAGGATCTAACATCTCCGTAATAAGACAGTGATTTTTAAGGTTAAAGCATACCATGAGTTTTTTTTTGTTATTGTTACCGTTGGCAACAGTTTACAGTGCACCTCAATAAAGGTGAAGAGGAGGGGCAAAAATTACACACCCACAACGAAATAATTTTAACAGCTTTCTCAAGGCAATTAGATATCATATTGAAATATAAGTTTTTTTATATCATAATTATAAGATCTCAACACCCAAAGTGTTACTTGATTTGACAAGTATGGTAATCATTTAAAAAACATAGGCAATCTCTTACACCAATTATGTATAACCCTAAAACTCATTAGCCTGAAACAACTCTTATAGTTGAAATGGATATCAATTTATAATTCGCTTCAATATGAATTGTGGTGAGTGTTGTCCTAATGGTTGTTATTTGTCCAAGGTTGCTATGAATCCAACCAGATGCGATGCACTATCAAACCGATATTAATACTAAAAACACATGCAAAATAAATAACCCTAAAATTCAAATGTAGGAAATCTTTTTGGTTGACATAAGCGTTATGTTACTTAATGACCGCACGTTATTTGACAGGCACTACTGACAAAAACTTTAAATCTTACTTATTAAGACTAATTATATTAACCTTTTTTTAAGTACTCTTACACGTTCCACTTACACATATCACATGTGAGGAATTTTTTCTCTTAATTTCTTTACAAAATATTTGTTGAGAATTTTTTTTATCGTTTTACTTATCGGATCCAACTAGATATTTCGTGAACATGTAAAAAAGTTTGTACTTTAATGATAAGACCAATACTTATCTAAACATACAAATTCTTAAAAGGCACTTTAATTGGATTAGTATAGAAGATAGTGAAGCGAAAAATATAAGATAGGAAAAAGTGTTTGTGATGTAATCACTAGTACGTATACCAGTTATATGCATATTTATTTGCCAACCATCACTGGTGAACAATTTAAATCTCATTACATAAGACTAATTGCACTGACAAACCTAACTACTCTATTACCTCCCCAATACTTTAGTACATGTGGGTTATTTCATTAAAATTGATAAAAATCTAACATAATTGTTTCAACCATTCAAATAAACCCACAAAAATCGATACCTTTACACAAATTACAAAGAATGATTTAATTTAAATACTAACCAAACAACTTAACACATAACGTCTCATACACAAAAACCATCAACAAAACTGTCACAATTACATAACTGACATCAGATAACTAATAAATCTAACCAATAATCATTTCTTATTGATAAACATCAATAACCCCTATCCCAATTCCCAAACCCAAATCCCATTTATGTATTCCTCTCTACTTCCCACCCACCATTACTTTCATATTTCAGCAAGAAACAAAACAAAAAAAAAAAGACAGGAAAATGCATGAGAAAACACAAGAACAAAAGTAGCCACGCCAGGTCACCCATCCCATCCCCATCTGTTCCAAAAGAGCCCTTCGCCCCTTCCCAACGGTCCGATCAAATCTAAATCTAACAAATATAAAAACCATATAATAAGCATTATAAATTTAATAATCATAAATCAATCTGTATACAGTTATACACTCCTACAACACTACAAACTACTATTACAAGATCAGTCATTTCTTATAATTTATACACCAAAAAAAATCGAAAAAAACCAAAAACCCCAAATTTCGGTGTCCCTAAAATTTGGTGTACCTTCCTCGATGGACCAAGCTAGTGCTGCTGCCTATGCAGCTCACTTCCTACCACCCGATGCCCACCCTACCCCCGCCGTCAACCCCCCTCCCCCCCTCCCCTCCCACCCCTCCTACGCCGAGGTATAAGATTTATACTGTAAGATCTTATTTTGCTTAGTATAAAGTTTTCATTATTAACGGGTTTGTGTTGTGTTAATTAATGCAGATGATAACGGCGGCGATAGTGTGGGACAATTCGCAAGGGAAGGCAGGGGGATCGAGCAAGAGAGCTATAGCCAAGTACATAGACCGGGTTTACACCAACCTCCCACCCACTCACTCGGCCTTGTTGACTCACCACTTGAAGAGGTTGAAGAACTCGGGCCATCTTGTTATGCTCAAAAACTCTTACCAAATCCCCTCTTTAGCTACTGCTGCTGTCCCCTCTGTTCCTGCCCCCCCTACGTCTGTCCCTGCCCCCGATTCGACCCCGAAACGAAAACCCGGTCGCCCCCCCAAGGCCCAGGCCCAACCCCAGGCCCAATTCCAGGCCCAACCCCAGGCCCAACAGGTTGCTGGGAATGGGCCTGCTTCGGCGGGGAAGAGGCCCAGGGGGAGGCCGCCCAAGGAGAAGCAGCAGACCGCTGTCGTCCCCACGGCCGAGGTCCCCTTTGTCCACCCTGTTGCTCAGCCCCACCCTGTTTATGCTAATGTGAATGTCGTGCCCGATAACAATGGGGTTACGGTTACCTCCCCCAAACGTCGCCCCGGTCGCCCCCCTAAGAACAAGCCGCAGCCCGAAATTGTCCAGCCGGTTTACCAGGCTCAATTCCAGGCCCAGGTTCAGGCTCCGCAGCAGCAGGGTGTGGCGGTGGGACAGGCGAATGGGGTGGTGAAGAGGAAGCCGGGGAGGCCGGCAAAGGCGAAGGTGGGACCGACAACTAATGCTCCTGCTAATGGAATTCCTGCTACTGCTGTGAATAATGCTCCGGCAATTGCGGCGGTGCCGGTTTCGATAGGAGTGACGCCACCGGGAGTGGGGAGGGGGAGGGGGAGGCCGAGGAGGAATGCGCTGGCACCGGTTGCGAGGCCGGTGGGGAAGAGGCCGCGAGGGCGTCCGCCGAGGCAGGTTGGAGTTGCGGTGCCAGCAGCTGCGGTTGCGGCGATGGTGGCGGCTGGTGGTGGTGGTGGGGTGAAGAGGCGAGGTAGGCCGAAGGGGAGTGGGGGGGCGAAGGTGGTGAAGCAGCAGAGGAAGGTTGGGGGTGGTACTGGCAAGCCTAGAGGAAGGCCTAGAAGGGTGAGACTATTCTGCTTTACTTTCCCTCCATAAATTGTGATTTGATTCGAGTTCGAATTTTGAGTCTTTGTTAGGGGTGGAATTGGAATTTGATAATTCTGTGATATTGATAGGTATTGTGAATTAATTGGTTTAGGTCATTAATAATTAGGGAGAAATTATCAACTTGTGTTTAATTGAATGTGTTTGTATACAGTATAGGATTTAGTTTTAGCTGTTGATGACAAATTAACTGTAATGATCTGTGAACACATTAGTTGCAATTACTTGTCAAATGCAGATTTTATGATGTTGCTTTTTTTGGATTTTCATATGCTGAATTCTGAAAATGAACTGAATTTATTTATTGACCTATTTCCTCTATTTTTGCTTAATTATCTATATGTGTAGTATCATTCTTTTTATCAAGCATGTGACATGATTTATTTAGCTTTCATTAATAGGGATTTTGCCCTATACTGACTTTCTTTATTATGCTTTTGTTGTGAATTCATTGCGAATGGCGTTCTTCTTCATAACTGAAGAAGATGTCACTGAAATTGTTTAGCTTGTTATTTAACAATTACGAAAAATGTAAATGGTAAATGTTATTCAAATGCTGGTTTTAAAATGTTTATAGATTTCAGTTCTTTCATGAAACTGGGAAATTATCTGAGCTTATATGTTGACCAAATACCTATCTCTATTTTTTCTCTCTCTCTTAAGATTCTCAAAGGTTTTTTTTGGTTTCAAAAAAGTTGTAATTGTATATCAAAATGTCTCCCACCAAGCAATTATTACTTTCTTCAGTGTCTAGGGTAGTGCATGTTCATAAATATTAATTTGTTTAATTCCTCATCCTTCCTGTGATTGTTTTAGATTCTTAGTAGTGCATGATATTAATTGTAGAACCAAAGCATCAAGCCTGTATAGATAACTTAAATTTTCAAGAACGACTCTATGTTAATGTGGATTGAAGTTGAAGGTGGTTGCTGCTCTGCTTTACCTGCTGTGAATTTGTTGAAATTTAGTGAATAGGTGAAAATAATAGGATCGTGATGTGATTCAAAAGTTTTAGGTCATTGATTTGGGGAAGTATTACTCGTGCTGTGTTTGTCGATAGGCTAGGTTCTTGTATACATATATATATATATATATAGCAAATTAATATTTATGAACATGCAATTCTTTAAATGCAGATTTCCCATGTTGCTTCAAATTCTTTTATTGTGAAAAACCGAAAACAAAAAAGAATTGATTTTATCAGCCTAATATGGTTAATGTTTGTGTTATTATCTTATGTGTAGTATAAATTTTGATCTAAGGTTTGAAATTATGTCTTTTGTATTCTGAAACTTTCTCAAGTCAAAATTTATTCACTTGATTTATCCAGCTTTAGTTTACTTGTTTACCCTTACAAGTGAAGTGTTTCATATCCTTCATTTTTTTCCTTCTGAATTTCGTTACCAATTGTTTTGTAAATCATAATTCATTTTTCAGGTTATTCACCTGACTATTGTCTAAAATCACATTATTTTTGGAGATACTTCAACATTTTTCACCATGAAACTAAGCAATAGACTTCAGATTTAGAAAACTTTTAACCTTTTTTTTCATGACATTTTCCCTTTTTTTTAACCTCATTGGAGAGCTATTAATGTAGTATTATTAATCTTTAAATCTGGTAAATAATGTTCAGTTTCCCACATTTTGTTGTTGTGAATGTGATATTAAGGTAATATTACTTTTAGATTGTTGTCTTTTATCATAAATTGGTCAGTACCTTAGCAGGAAAAATTGAGAAATATCAGTGGTAAATTTGTTTCACCTATGAGAAAAAAGTGAAGTATTTTTTGTGCATTTGTCTTTTTACTTTTTTTTTTTGTTAATTTCAATATGTTTCAAGAATAAAAGTTAGATACTAGTATAGGTTTGCTATCTGTGGATGGCAGAAGGACTATGTCTTTTTCTTCACCTATGGATCCTGCAGTAGCTTTTTCCTCTGCTTTTTGCCCTTGGGCAACAGAACTCAGAGGTCGTTGCAAAGTTGCAAATTGCAATAGCACTGTTTACTAAGGCTGATGTTAGAGAACGATAGGTTGGGAATTTACTTGTGTTAAGCTGATTTTGAAGAGACATTGTTTCACAGTTTATTGGTCAATGCTCTAGATTTTTTGTCCCTTGCTACTCTATGGCTTTGTATATTCAAATAAACAATTTGGTCGGATGTTCTTTAGTATAATTCTAGAGTTACTGTAATGTGGTTCTGATTAAGAGCAGGGGAAAGTTTGAGAATTTGTTACGTCATATGTATTGTTTTCAGTATGTATTAGGACAAGGAATTTTAATGTTCATGCCATTTTCCTGGGATGTTCTGAAATTGAAATGGACTAAGCTTTTGAGTTCTGACAATATCTCGCTAATTAATGTTTACCTAATGAAACAGTCAAACTGCCTGTCTGCCTCTAGTCATGGGCAAGGTGTATAGTTGTATACTTTTGCATCACAAGATGGTGCATGAGGAAATTTAGTCTTTTGCCTCTGAAATTATATAAAGGCCTTTTATTTGTTTATATATGTATTAGGTTCCTCTGTGTCTTCGTGATGCATTTTCTGTGACCTCCATGTTGTGTAAGTGAATCGTTGTTCTGCGTGTATGAAACCTTGGCATTGGTAGAAGACAGGAATACGTTGAACTTTAAAAGCCAACATTGGAGAAAGTGAAATGTAGAAGCAATCACAAATTAGCACTTATTATACAACTGATCTTTTCTGAATTTAAATGGTCCATGGGGTACTTGCCACTTGAATTCTTAAGTTGCTCATCCTGTACTTGGATATTGAGGAGGTTCTGTATCAGTGTTTCAAGTGGTAGTTCTCTGTAGAGTGAGACTTTCCGTTTGCATATTGAGAGATATTAGCATCCATGATGATTTCCACAACTTCTGTATCAGTGTTTCAAGTTGACAATATTTATTTTGAGAAATATTAGCTTCGATAAATCTATTTATGTATATTTCTTTCTATATGGGTAGCAATTTGCATTTTAAGTTTTAATCTTTTTTTTTTTTTTGAAGAAAAGTTTTAATTGGACTCCTTGGTTTCGATGATAATATTAATGATAATAATAATATTTATTAGTAATTTTTTACTTTTTTTCTTTCTTTTGCGGTCTGAGTATTGCACCATTGCAAGCCCTGTAACATTAATTGGTTGTTACTTTTCCTGGTGTTACCTGCATAAGTAGTATTTGTTTTGCTGGAGCTGCTTATGTATCAGTTCTCTGACGAATCTGCTCTGTCGCTTTGATATTCCAATAGCAAATTAGGGGTTGATGGTTTAACTTGGAGACGAAAAGAAGTTTCCGTCTGCCTAGAGGAGAGATACAGCTTTTGGGGAGATGGCATTACATTCACAGGAGTATTTTTGGAATGGGAATAAGTAGTCAATGGAATATGAGCGTATTAAACTCTTCCATGAATAATTTAAAACAGAGCCTCTCATTAACTTATAGGCTCTGCTAATTGAAAGTTGCCCATCCTTGAGCGTCCTCTGCATTGCTATGCTACTAATAGCTTCATGTTTTATGTCGTAATAATAATAATAATAATAAAGGAAAGATTTTTAGGCTCCATTTCTCACTTTGCTTGCCATTCTTATTGCCAGAATGCTTCTGTTGCTGGAAATACATCTGAGCAAGGACAGTCAATGGCCAATGAAGAGCTGCTGAGGAAGCTAGAGAATATGGTAAGTGTATTTCATGAGTTGTTCGTTACAGAGGTCCAATGTGAGCATTGGCAGCTCGGAGCCTCAGAGTTCCTGCACATGCTTACTGTTTGATAATTTTGCTTGCAGCAACTAGAAATCCGAGATGCTGTTGGTGTGATCAGACCTTATGTAGCCAATCAGAATGCAGCTGATGCATTGACAGCACTTCAAAAGCTAGAAGGTCTCTCTGCAATGGATTTATCTGCGTCTCAAACTATAGCATCACCGGTGATGACTTTGCCAGCGACCACAACCGCCCCACCACCTAGTACATCTGTCCCTGAAAGTTTTGTGGCTGCTGCTCCCCCAAGTTTTACTGCTGCTCCAAATCTTACTGCTCCTCCAATGATGACTGTAGATGCACCACCGGGAATGGGTCCGTTTAGTGGCTCACCTTTACCGTTTGGCGTAACTGTGCCCACAATGGCTGTAACTGCACCATTGCATGCACCTCCTGGTATCAATAGCCAACAGCCAATGAATTGGTTCCCATCTAGTGGAGCACAATCGTGAAATAGGGGTGTGCTGATTAGGTTTAGTGCTCATTCAGGGGGAGGACAGAGATTTGTAGAGGACACCTAGGTAACTTATGTTTATTTGTAATTTAAGCTGAAGATGGAAATATGAGTACATTGATGGTTCGGTATTTGAATTCTGTTACAATTCCTTATCCTGTACTAAATAGCTGCATGGTTCCCTGCCCCAACTTCTTAAAAGTGAGTTTGATAGTTAATTGATTATGTAATTTTACAAGCGATGGGCAGTATTGAATCCCCCTTGGCCATGGTTTTTGCAGCTTCATTTGCAATAGGCCATTCTGAAGATGGAAATGTAAGTGTATTGATACCGACATTTCTGGACTAAACAGCTGCTTGGCTCCCTACCCTATCTCTCAATCTCGATTTTGTTGTTAATCTACCATTATATAATTTCGCCAAGGGCAGCTTTGAAGTCCTCCCTTGTCACTGTGTCTGCAACGTCTTCTGCGGTTGGGCACCCTCAAAATGTGTCAATAATTCTTAAGCAACAGCCCTGTTGACTGCAGTTGGACACTTTTCCCGTCCTATTTTGGCAGTAACCCCCCCTCAGAAAAACATAAAGGAGAAGGTCGAACTGTGAACTTACTGTGATAAATCAGCATAAACTAGTGTACGCTTGATCAAAGAGCCTACTTAATCAGTTCAAGTATTGCAATTTTGTCTTCCCGCACAGAATCACACATTGATCTTGGGATGTCAAAGTCATTATCATTAAATTTTGTTTAAGCTGAGGCAGGTGATGAAGGATTGTAAGTTTGTAACCCAATGTGGGGCCACGAAAGAGGTTGAACATATAGAAATCTTGGACCTTGAACGTCATATTCAAGGTCATATTTCCAAACTTTCTTGGACTTGAGCTATATAACGAATAGTCGAATACCGCTACAATCCATCTACAATTGATTTTTTTTTTGGGTAACCCTACCAAACAATGTATAAAGCAATGGAACGTAATCAATGCACGACCCGCTCACGCAAAATGTTACCTCAATTGGCTCAATACGCTACAATGAACCCGTTAACCCCCCACTGAAAGATATTTTTGACTCACTCTAACTCCACAACGAGAAGAAGCCATAATAGAATTCCAAAATACTGTAGAAGACAGGTGGTAGCTTATAGTAGTATTTCGGATAGATTATGCTAAATTTCCCATAGTGGTCTTGGTTTGCTTAGCTTACTCCATAGCCACTTTCATTGAAAATATGTAACGACCTTAAACAGTTGAACACATATGCATACATGCTAGACTCTCCTATTACAAATTTACAATCATCATAAATATGCTACAGTTTTCCTACTTATTTACATCTGCTTAGCCTTCCGAATGCTTAGAGATTTAGAATACCACAAGTTCAATAACTCATTGATATGTAAGATGGCTAGCTTCTGACTTGCCGTACGAAGAGACTACTTTCTACAAGTCTCATATGCTTGTCCAGTGGTAAGCATGTTTATATTGGCCATCAACCATCATGCTTAAATCTGTGCTGCAGTTTTCTAGTGACTTTATGTCTTCGTTTTATTGCTCTGATTCTTCTGCATGCTCAATATTTCACAGTTGATCATCCCTTGGCAGAAGTCAGAACATAGACCTAGAGAGCATGGATCTCTTCTTTGTCTTCTTCATCTTAGCCGCATCTGTCCTTTTATCAATCTTTATGGTTGTCTTGATCCTGGTAGGTAAAATATACTCTGGAAAATCGCTGCGGGATCCCGACTATCCACCTGTGATTGGGACAGTCTTTAAACTACTGCTCTGGTTCGACAAACTGTACGATCACCAAACTGAAGCTGCTAAGAAAAACCGTACATTTCGTATGCTTGCACCTGGTCAGAGTGAAGTTTACACAGCTGATGTTAGAAACATAGAGCACATACTGAAAACGAATTTTGACAAGTATGTAAAGGGCAAGTACAACACAGATGTATTCAGAGATTTGTTTGGGGAAGGAATCTTTGCTGTTGATGGAGATATGTGGAGGCAGCAGAGAAAGATTGCGAGCTTGGAGTTCTCAACCAGGGTCTTGAGGGATTTCAGCAGTGTTGTTTTCCGAAAAAATGCAGCAAAGCTGGTCAGGATTATTTTGGATGTTTCAAAGGAAAACAATATCTTTGACATTTATGTAAGTGTTTCTAGCTAGACACTTATGTTTGTCATTTGCTTTCTTTATCCGAGGAAGATACTATTTTAGCAGGAAATCATGCCAATTGTGATTGTCTGTGATAGAGCAGGAAATTATGCCTTTCGTGCTTGTCAGTGGTTTTTCTCCTTCAGGTTGTGTTTCGACTTTCGACTTGAGCTAGAAAAATATAAAAACTTCTAAATAAAATGTGGCCTATAAAGCTTTCAGGTTATAAGGGAAAGTTTGAATATAAAGATAAAGCATCTGTTAGAATTCGAGTATTAAGGCTTGGTCTAGAAATATTTGTCAGTTGGAACCAACGAACAAGGATTGCATATGATTCATTGGGGTTAGTCAGGGAGGGCAATTTCATCAATGAACTCAAATGCTTATGTCAATAAATGCATATCGGATAGTTGTAAGTTGTTACTCTGATTCCCTGAAAATATTCTGCAGGACATGCTCATGAGATATACATTGGATTCAATATTCAAAGTTGGTTTTGGGGTGGACTTGAACTGCCTTGAAGGCTCAAGCAAGGAGGGAATTGAATTTATGAAGGCCTTTGATGATGCGAATGCATTGGTCTACTGGCGGTATGTTGATCCTTCTTGGAAGGTTAAGAGGGCCCTCAAAATTGGCTCCGAGGCTGCACTAGAAAGAAACATGAAAGTCGTTGATGGGTTTGTTAAGGGAGTAATCACAAGAAAGAGGAAACAACTGGCTGTAGAACAAAAAAATGTGAGTATTTATCTACAAGTGGATTAAGTAGTGACAAGTTAGAAATTTAACTAGATCACAGATTACCTAAGAATAAATGTTGGTTGCATTATTTCAGGATGTGAAAGAAGATATACTGTCTAGATTTCTGGAGGCAAGCAAGAAGTATCCTGATCAAATGACTGATCAATACTTGAGGGACATTATTCTGAACTTCATGATCGCTGGCAAAGATAGTACTGCAAATACAATCTCATGGTTTATCTACATGCTCTGTAAGAACCCACTAATACAGGAGAAGATTTTCCAAGAAGTTATAGGATTCATTGGTGGAACCGAGAATGAGCTTGATATTGAATCTTTTGCTGATCGAATAAGCAATGAAACAGCAGACAAGATGCAATACCTTCATGCAGCTCTTACAGAAACCTTGAGACTTTATCCTGCAGTTCCAATAGTAAGTTCCAAGTCTCTCATTATTTGTAGTCATTCTTACTGTCCCTATCCTCGAATTCTACTATATACTTTGCATCACCCATGAAGGATGGAAGGGGAGCACTGGTGGATGATGTACTTCCAGATGGCTACAAGGTCAAGAAAGGAGATGACATATACTACATGGCTTATGCAATGGGCAGGATGCCGTACATTTGGGGAGATGACGCAGAGGAATTTCGCCCCAAAAGATGGCTTGATCACAATGGAGTTTTCCAACCAGAATCCCCCTTCAAGTTCATATCTTTTCATGTAAGTGACATTTACAGTTTTCCTTCTTGCTTCTTCATGTTTTGGACATCTGATTTTTGCAATATACTGCTGAATTTTTCAGGCGGGTCCTCGGATTTGTCTAGGCAAAGACTTCGCTTACAGGCAAATGAAGATTGTTTCAATAGCTCTTCTTTGATTCTTTCGGTTTAAGTTAGGGGATGAGACTAGGAAGGCTACTTACAAGACTATGTTTACACTACAGATCGACGGAGGCCTGCATGTTCGTGCATTTCCAAGGACACCTATAACCTAATGCAGCTTCATTTTGGAGTCATGCTTATCATTGCTTAGCTACATAACGTAAAACTGTGACTGAATGCCAAAACCATCAACTAAGCCTAGTTTAATGCAGCTACTTAGCTTAGGTATCTTTGCTTAAAGCTAGAAAAGGTTGTACGATCGCGTGGGTGCTTCTGTGCTGTTTATATTCCTTATCGTCTTAGATTGGATATATTGTGATAATGGTAAACTTCAACTATGATGTCTATGAATACCTAGCGATGTGTCACTTGCGTAATCTTCTGGACACAAAGAAGTTACTCCGTAAACGTTTGCCTTGCCAGTGAGTCAGACTTTTCAATCGTGGCTTCTCAATGAGCTCAAGGACTCTTACCACACGAACTCTTGAACTCGCTGATGCATTATTGAGTACTTTGTCGATTTCGGGTGGCCTTCCACTGTTATTAATATTTATTTATTTTTTTTATTTCAGTTTATTACTTGTTCGACTAATTCGTCGTCGACTTACCAATCGTGACTCTCTACAGGGATTATCCTCGAGAGCCATCGGCCTCGCATTTGGGTCATTTTTGCATTTTCTAATTTTCTATAGTGGTCTGTGATATTTTCTTCTTGTGGTTGTGCTACT
>CAAKMY010066032.1:0-12853 GCA_901111285.1 Corrigiola litoralis
CAATGGGTGGGTAAAGGGGGTAGGAGGTAAGGTGTGGGAAATATTGGGGAAGATGACAAAATGTAGTTTGTTTAGTCTACTAATTATCCCACCTAAATGCTAATGACAAAGATTTTAACCTAACTCTAAAACCATTAATGTTCCGTTAGAAAAATAACCCAAAAAATCAACCTAAGGGGTACCATTGATAACCCTGAAACATGGGGGATACCATCAGAAAAACGCCAAACCTCAGGGGTACCTTAAATAATTTCCTTAATAATAATAACAAAACAACACACAACAACAAACAACAACAACACCAACACGGCCGAAAGGTCGAGCCCAACATCAACCAACACAACAACTCAACCCAACACAATCATCGCCAAACCCGACACCAACAACCAACTCGCAACAGCCCACGGCCCAGCAGCCCCGAGGTGGGACCCGCATCACCGGACCTGACCCGCGCAGCTCTTGCCGCGGCTTTGCAGTGGCTGGCCCGCAGGACCCGCCAGCACGCCCCAGCGCGCACAACCACCCCCAACAACTCCCTGTTTCACTCGGCCTCCACCTAAAACACCACCACTCATCCCCTTTGCCACCACCGTGGCCCACCAGCACCGCCAGCAGCCTAAAACCGCCACCAACAGCCCACAAAATCGACCAAAACCCTAACCCTAAGGGCATGCCACAACAACAAACCCTAAACCCTAGAAACCCTATGCTTAAACACACGAAATCACAAATAATACATAACCTAATTCCATATAATCATGAATACGATGATAACAATACAATGATGTCAAAAAAAGCATAGTAGAAGTTTCTTAACGATTCCAAACATGTTAAAATACACTTTAACACAAGTAGGGTAGTAAGAGAATGCCTGAAACAAGATTAGAAGGTCATTAGGAAAGCTTACCAAGTTTTTAGGAGGATAACAATGGTGATAGGAGAGTGTAGGAGAAGAGAGGCAAAACCCTAGGTTTCTTTTTTTTACATGTAACGTACGTTACAATGAGGAAGAGAGGTTTTTTTTTTCCTTTTCCTTTTTCTTTGTTGGACGGTTTAGGAGAGGGAAGGCTAGATGGGTTTGACCCATCTTGTCCTTTCCTAGCCCAAAAGATGTTTAAAATGTGAAATACAAGCCCAACGAAATCCCGATGTAAAATAAAGCTCGTTTATTTTATGAAATAATATAAACTTTTAAGGCTTTAAATGTTTAAAACAAATTAACGGGAAGTCATTTGGAATTAAATACGTTAAATAACTTTAATACGAGGAAAACGTACTTCAATTAAGGAAATAACCCTTAAAACACAAACAAGCCCAATAAAATAGTGACACCAATAGACCTAAATTATTGGGGTGTCACATAGTGAGTGGGAGTGTATTTAGGATTTGCCTTTTCCTTTTTGGTTTTACCTTATATTTTGATTTTCCAGCGTATTTGTATATATAAAAATAACTAGTTAGCGGTTCATTGATCGGTTAATCGGTTATCAGAAACCGTGAACCGTAACCGAACCGTTAACTATACTTATTTGACGGTTCGGTTAACCGAATCGGTTTTTTAAAATGGTTCGGTTAACCAATTTTTTAAAAAGTGTCATTGTTTGGATTTTCGGTTTGATTCATCGATTTCGGTTTTTTATATACACGCCTATCTCTTTTCTTATATAAAAAAAAGCTGATAAAAGTCTTTGGCGTTTCAACTGAAGCAAAGAATCCGTTCCTCACGCCGGGTTGAAATTGGAGGAGAAATGAAAAATTACTTCTATTATAGAAGTTCTAATATAATATGGCGGGACCTTCCGGTTACCAGTAAAGAAAGAGACAATTAGATGGACCCCCACCATCTCCATTATGGCTTGGACTTTTCTTGCATTTAAAGCAGTTAAAAAGGTCAACCCCTCACCTCTCTGTCCCCAACTATCCCTCCGATTTTACCGACCCTTTAATCCAACGGCTCTCCCTCTACCTTTTGACTCTTACTCCTCACCTTAATTATTTCGTTATTTGCAGAAAAATTTCTTTTTTTTTTCTTCTCCACCATGGTTTTCCCTCGTTTCTAGGTTCACCTTTCACTACTCTCCAGAGGATGGACCCCACCACGAGAGGGAAACAAACTTGGCTTTGGTCAAATGTATAGCACATTTCTTTATACATAAGTCTCTGAGAATCTGACCAAATCTTGGGCCACGTGTTGTAACGCTACTGGTAAGAGTGTTTGACTACCAGATGAATTGAAACGACAAGATCAGTTGAGTCATCCAAGATGCCCTCTACTCCCTTCCTTGTGAACCCCATCATCAAATAAATCAGTTTTGACTCTCTCCCTCTTCATTATCCCCACCATTTATGTTCTCTCATAGAGTCTCTCTTTCTTCATTTTTCACAATACTTGTCCATTTAGTTTTGCTTCTTCACCATCATCTCTTTTGAGAGATGGCTGTTGAGTTGATGATGGGTGCTTACACCTCAACTAGCACAGACAATTTCGCGGCGAGGATGGAGGAGAATGCCGTCAGGGAGGCCGCAGCTGCGGGTTTACAGAGCGTAGAAAGGCTCATCAAACTGCTCTCGCAAACCCAACACGGAGACGACAACCAAGATCGCCAAGGAAGCAACACCAACACCAAGACATCAGTAGCTACTAATCAACAAGATGATTACGAGTACAAAGCAGTCGCAGATGTGGCTGTCAACAAGTTCAGGAAGGTCATTTCCCTTCTAGACCGCACCCAAACCGGCCACGCTCGCTTTCGGCGCGGCCCTCTTGCGTCCTCACCACCTTCACCACAAGTTCCAGAACAGCCGAAACCACAAGTGCAACAACAACAAGAGCAAATTAGAAAACAAGAACAGCAGCACAAGTTGATATTAGACAGTAAGCCATCACATGGGTCGGCTTTTACAAGGGTGTACAGTTCATCACAGATCCAACGGCTACCACCACTGCCACACAGTAGTCACCCTGTGCAGTACCAACACCAGCACCATAATACTGCTGCACTTGCTTTACAGAAACCAGTTGTACTAGAGAGGAAAGATTCGTCTACGACGATCAACTTCTCATCATCGCTGTCAGTTTCCGCGGCGACTTCTTATCTCTCGTCTCTAACGGGTGACACAGATAGTGTACAGCCGTCGATGTCGTCTGGGTTTCAGATTACCAATATATCCCAGGTTTCTTCTGTTGGGAAACCCCCCTTATCTTCTAATTTGCTCAAGAGGAAGTGTAATTCTATGGATGATGCTAAGTGTGGTGCTTCTTCTGGCCGTTGTCATTGCTCCAAACGAAGGTATTTTTATTGTGTTAATCAGTGTATAATTACATAGCATTCATTGACTATAATTGTGTAAGAAATAATCTATATGGGTTTAATTTTATCTGAGCCGTTGGATGTGATTGACAATGTTCAGGAAGTCAAGGATGAAAAGGGTGGTTAGAGTACCAGCAATTAGCTTGAAAATGGCTGATATTCCTCCAGATGATTACTCATGGAGAAAGTACGGTCAGAAGCCAATCAAGGGATCTCCTCACCCAAGGTATTTTATCATCCTGGTATAGTTTTTCATTTACTCCGTATGAATGTCAAATTCGTCAACAGGCTTAGTCATAAACCTGTCATAGGTGATTAAGGTTACATTTAGTGAAACGTCTACACTGTGTGCTGATCCTTGAAATAGATCTAGGACACTAAGTTAATTATCATGTAATCTTGTGTTCAAGCGACTTGAAAGACCAATCAAAGTAGACGAGCTTCCTGAAAGCTAAATTAATCCAACTTCTTGAAAATAAAAGTCAAATCAGACAATATATCTCTTAATCTGACCAATATGACTACTTCCTAGTATAACTTAAAACATGGGCATTGCCAATAGTTTCTGCGCTCAAGTTTATACATGGTCACTTAGAATTGAGGAAAGACTCTGGAACTTGGCTAGGAATAATTGATTTTGTAGATGAAGTCACTTAAAAACTGAGAAACCAATGATTTCAATTAAGACGTTAGCTTGAAATGTTGTGACGGAAATGATATTAATGTAAGTGGTTACTTGTTGAATTGAAACAGGGGATATTATAAGTGTAGTAGCGTGCGGGGATGTCCAGCAAGAAAGCATGTGGAAAGGGCATTAGATGACCCTGCGATGTTGATCGTGACATACGAAGGCGATCACAACCATTCACAAAACGTTACCGACGCCACTGTAGCAGCTGCCCTTGTTCTTGAATCGTCTTAGTCAACAAAGCAAAAGAAAAGAGAAGAGAGAAGAGTAAGATGATGGGACCCACTTCATCGGAGGGAGCATATTTGATCTGGGACAAAAATTATTGGGTCCGACGTCAGTGACTGATCACAACCGTCCAAAACAGAGGATAGACAAGTGGGTTAATTTGTGTGATGAGGATCTCATCACAAAATATTGTGTTTTAACGTTTTGTCAACGGGTCAACTTGAAAGATAGGAAAGTCCAAGGCAACTTCTCCAAGAAAGACTAAATTTAATTAGTGGAGGTGGTGGGAAGTGTACGTCACCTACCAAATACTCCATTATAAAGAAATCAAAGGGCACCCTTTTTCTCGTTTTCTTCTTTCTTTTCTTTTAGTTTGTTCTTTTCTTCTTTCATTTTTTGTTATGGGTTTTTTCCACCCACCGGTTTTTTTTGTATACCCTTGAACGAATGTAACAAAACCAGTTAAATGTATGTATTCAGTGAAAAAAGTAAAAAATGTGGGGGAAATGTGGACTTGGTGGGTGTTGATTTAATGAAGAAAAGTCACCCTTGTTTCTTTAATCGTATTTATTTTGGGACTCTAAATTATTCTCGCATTTATATTAAATGTAGTTGATATTCGTATTATATACGAGTTATTTTTAAAGCAACATACTATTTGTATAGAAAAGTCTTTAATTAATACTCAAACAGTTTACATATTGAAACATATTGAGGAATAATTTGATCCTTTTGATAAGCTAGTGGCTGAAACTAAATAATTGTAATGATTACAACAAAACTTACAGTAAAATTATATATTTCTATAATTACATATTGTTCCTGATCACTTCTGACCAAGAGCCTTATAGCCAAAAGTGAGTCCACTGAGGTCTCAACGGCCCAAAGCCCTTAGCAATCTCAAGTCAGGATGTCATGGTCAGGAAGCCAAGCCTGACCAAGACACTAGAAAGGACCTCTTGCTACCAGAAGGTCGGTGGAAGCGTTATGACCGTTATTAGAATCTTACCTTCCACATGGGGGAGGTAAGGACTGGGGAAGGTATTTGTCGGCTAATCCGAGGTATCTTATCCACATGTGGGTCCCGTGCTCGTCCTATATATACCCTGAGACCACATTAGGTCAAAGGTACGCCTCCAAACCCTACTTGATGCACAAGATTAAGCAGCAGAGTTGTTAACTTCTCAAAGGTGAAAGGAAACTGATAAATACAATTCCTGAGAAACAATTTGAGGCTCAGTTCAGGATAAATGATCCTTGAACCACATTTTAACCCTAAGACAGTGATTGTATCTGCTCGAGTTAAGTAACATAGAAACAGGATATGATTCAAGGATGTATTGGATGTAACTCACCAATAATCTTGTAAACTAGGAGTTACAACTGTAAGATATTACTCACCAACAGTTTTAGAAACTCACGAAAGGAGAGAGAAACAAAACAAGATATTACACACTTGAAATGATTCCTCTACTGGTGTTCCAGCAATGAATTCCCACAGCAAAGCTACACAGCCCAGTTTGTTGAGCAAGATGAACTTGTTCGAGTGTTTTATAAAATTGAACTCTGCCTCATAAAACAGGGTTTGGTTTTCTTTTATATGAGCTTAGAAAAACCTAAAACTAGCTCAGATATTTTCTAAGTTCATGCTTAAAGAATTAAAACAAAAGAAAAAGAAACATCTTCCAATCACAAGGTTTCCTAGCATGGGAGGAAAGGGAGCTGCTAGCTTTGGTTACTTGCTGACCCTTAGCCTGACCTCTTGACTTAACCAGCTGAGCCTTGACCTCCTCTTGACCTTTGTTGACTCGAGCCCTTACTCGACCTTGATCCTTCTAATGTCACAAAAAAATGGCAATATAGAAATGCAGTTCTAGAGTAAACTGTCCTAGAAACAGTTTAATTTAGAACTAACTATGTGAGCTGAAAAACACAAAATTAGGATGACTTCTGCTTGACAAAAATGATCATCATGACCCTAAGTTATAACCCTCCAAATTTTAGGTCAATAGCAAAAACTTTCCTTAAGCTTCTCTTCAGTGCAGCACCATATAAACAGCTCTTGTGTTGTCAGCTGTGACAATGTTCTCCAATTGCTCTTGTGCTTGTTGCTCTGCATCACTACTTCACATACATCTCTCTTACTATTGCTTAGGTCATCGAAGTGATATCACTTGTCACTTCCATCATCTGACTTAGGCATCGGAGGGGGTTTCTCGGGCCACCCCCCTGAGGTAGGTTTGTTGGTTGTTTCAGGTAACCTAAAGGTGCAAGTCGTGGGTCAAAGCATTGTTCCCATTTCTCCGGAACAATTTGGCGCCATCTGTGGGGAAGAACACTCTCTCACTACAAAGCCCTTTCACCACACTTGCATTAGAATGATGGTGACCCCATTTGGTGACCTAGCGGTCCCACCAGGCTTTGCTCCCAGAGAATAACCCCCCACCGGAGAGCACGATGGATATGACGCAGAGGATGTCACTACCCCACCCCGTGACAAGGGGAAGGGGCTAGCATTTCTAGAACCCATGACAATGATGGCGAGTGGAACCACGTCCATGGCGCCACCACAACAGGCTGTTGTAGTGTATCTCAGCCCATCTCAAGTTGAGAACTTGAATGACCTGCTCAACACCATTAACTGTAACATGCCTGTCCTCTTTAACAGTGTCCCGCTAGGGAGCTCACGCCCGGTAAAGGTGGTTGAACATGCCTCAACAACTGAAGAGTTGGAAGGACTTCAACCCCAAAGGTTGAACTTTCTCAGCCCAGTGAAAACAACGACTCTCCCCGTACCTGAGCTGGTTCAGCCTGAACCTGTCGTCCAACGACTGAAGTCTGTGGCAACGAGGGCCAAAAGCCATGCACAATCCAGCAGGAGTAGGACGGCCAACAAACGTAAGGGAGAGCATAAGCAGGAAGACAACCCCAAGAGAATCAAGAGGAAGGAGAGAAACAACCCAAACCGCACTGTTGTAAGTGTCTCATCAGACGACAGCAGAAGCGAGCCAAGAACAGGCAGCCCACCAGACCCCCAGCACAGGAAGGACAAGGGAAGGCGTGACGAAGAAGACTGAACAAAAGAAGAAGAAAGGCAGTGGTGATTCTGAGGTGTCAGGAGAGCTGAACATGATGATACCTTGGGAGTCACCCCTGACCAGGAAGATCCTGGAAGCAGTGGTCCCTAAAATAAAGCTCCCACAGTGTAGGATTGATGGGATAATAGACCCAGACAAGCACATCCAGGCCTATGAGGGTCACATGTTCATTTATGAGCTCACCTCGAGGGTCTAGTGTAAATGCTTCCCAGCCACCCTGATGCAGAGCAACAAGCACAAGAACAATTGGAAAACATTGTTACAGCTGACAACACAAGAGTTGTATGCAGCAGATCCCCTTCTAGGACTACAAGGCACACCCTTTTTGAAATTGTTTATGGTACTAACCCTTATACTCCTCTAGACTTGTCTGTCATTGCAGGAAATGAGGCTCATTTCAGTGCTGAAGGGGAAGAAAGAGCAGAGCTAATCAAGGAGTTTCACACTCAGATACAGGAGATAATGAACAAATCCAATGACAAATATAAACAGGCAGCAAACAAGCACATGAAACTACAAAATTTCAAGTCGGAGACCTTGTCTGGATACACCTAAGGAAGGAAAAATTACCCTCAAAAAGATAATCCAAGCTGCAGCCTCGAGCAGAAGGGCTCTATCAAGTTACCAGCAAGGTGGGGGAGAATGCTTATAAGGTGGCTCTACCAGGGGAATCAGAAGTTACTGCCACCTTCAATGTAGCTGACTTAATACCTTATATTGAAGATGAAGATCAGCTAGACTTGAGGTCAAGTCTAAAACTACAAGGGGAGAATGATGCAGAGCAACAAGCACAAGAACAATTGGAAAACATTGTTAAAGGTGACGACACAAGAGCTGTATACATGGTGCTTCAATGAAGAGAAAGCTTAAGGGAAGTTTTTGCTAGTGACCTGAAATTTGGAGGATTATAACTTTAGGTCATGATGATCATTTTTGTGAAGTAGAAGTCATCCTATTTTTGTGTATTTCAGTTCATACAGTCAATTCTAAATTGAACTATTGCTAAGACAATTTACTCTAGAACTGCATTTCTATATTGCCATTTTTGTAACATTAGTATGGATCAAGGTCGATTAAGGAGCTCGAGTCAAGAAGGGTCAAGAGAAGTTCAAGGCTCAACAAGTTAAGCCAAAGGGTCAAGCTAAGGATCAGCAAGTAATCAAAGCTAGCAGCTTCCTTTTCCTTCCATGCTAGGAAACCTTGTGATTGGAGGATGTTTCTTTTTTTTTTGTTGTAATTCTGTAAGCATGAACTCAGAAAATATCTGAGCTAGTATTAGGCTTTCTAAGCTCATATAAAAAAAATTGGTTATGAGGCAGACTTGATTTATAAAAAAACTCGAACAAGTTCATCTTGATCAACAAAACCTGGTTGTGTACCTTTGTTGTGGGAACTCATTGCTAGAACACCAGTAGGAGAAACATTTCAAGTGCGTAATATCTTTCTTTAGTTCTTCTTCCTCTCTGAGTTTCCAAACTGATGGTGATTAATATCTAACAGCCGAAACTCCTAGTTTCTAGGATTATTGGTGAGTTACATCCAAAATATCCTAGAATCATATCATGCCTCTATGTTTCTTAGCTCGAGTAGAAACATTCACTGCCTTAGAGTTAAATTGAGGCTAAGGAGCACTTATCCTGAATTTAGTCTTAGATTGTTTCTCAGGAATTGAACTTATCACTTTCCTTTCACTTTTTGTGAAGTTAACAACTCTGCTGCATAATCTTGTGCATCAGTTTTTGTATCAGAGCTTAGGCTTAGGTGCTAGAGTTGTTCTTCACCATGCCAGGAGGGAGTCCTAATGCAGATGAGAAGCTGCAACAAGAATTGGTTGTGCAGTCAGCAGAAATGGATTACTTGAGGAGAGAGCTGAAGAAGTATATGAAGTTAGACAAACTGAACAGAGAGGGCACACCTGAGGGCTCAGAGGACTCCACTGCTAAAAGGTATGCTCCTAAATATGAACCTGAGTTGAAAGCTGATATTCCTGAGTTCGAAGGAAAACTGCAAGTAGATGAATACATAGACTGGATGCATGCTGTAGAGAGGTATTTTGATGTTAAGGAATTGACAGAAGAAAACAAAGTGAAGTTTGTAGCATTAAAAATCAGAGATTAAAACAAGGGAAAGAAAATCTTAGGACTTGGGACAAGATGAAAAAGCAACTGAACAAGAGGTTCCTACTTATGGCTTATTAGAGAGATTGCTATGTTGATCTTGTTAACTTGAGGCAACTTAACAAGTCTGTAGAAGAGTTTACTAGAGAGTTTGAATTGTTAACTCTAAAGTGTGAGATAAAGGAACCTGAAGAAATGAACATAGTAAGGTATTTGAAGGGGCTTAATTATGACATCTCCCACATTGTGGAGTTACAGACTTACAGTAGTCTATCTGAGGTGACTAAAATGGCTCACACAGTTGAACAACAGCAGAAAACTAGAAGGAAGGCTCATGTTAAACCATTTTACTAGACTCCTCTTGTGAACAAAGCAGCTACTGAGGACATGAACAAGACTGCACAGGAGAAGAGAGGGCATAGAAGAAAACTGAAGTGTTTTGGATGTCAAGGCTTGGGGCACTATGCATCTGATTGTCCCAACAAGAGAATAGTCAGCCTGATGGAGTATGAAGAAATCAGTCAGTCAGGGTTGGCCAATGCAGTCACAGAATAGGAAGAGGAAGAATCACCAGAGCATCCTGAGGTGGTCATAGAACATCCTGTTACAGAGGAAGTTCTTGTTATGAAGAGAACTCTAAGCACCAGACAAGTTCATGCAGAACAGGCACAGAGGGAAAACATGTTTCACACCAGAAGCACTATCAAAGGAAAGGTATGCAAGGTCATCATTGATGGGGGCACTTGTACAAATGCAGCATCAAAAGAGCTGGTGAAAAAGCTGAACCTGCCTACTGAACCATTGAGTGAGCCATATCAACTAACCTGGCTAAACTCAGGTAATGAAGTTAAAGTCCTTAATAAGTGTTTAGTATCATTCTCAATTGGTAAAAATTATCACGACCAAGTATGGTGTGATGTAGTCCCAATGGATGCTTGACAACTGCTGTTGGGCAGACCTTGACAGTATGACACTCATGCCTTGCATGATGGCCATGCTAATACTTATTCCATGAAGAGAGGGGGGAAAATCATTATCCTAGCACCACTACCACCACCCTTGAAACAAAACAGCCAACCTAGGGGGGGGGGGGGGCGACACAAGTGATATACAACAAGCCCTGAGTGTGCTGAGAGAGCAAGGAGTTGAACAATATTAGGGGGAAAACACACAGGGAAACTCAGTGAGTGGAGAGACTCCCATGCCACAACCTATTAAGGAATTGGTCCAAAAGTTTCCAGATGTTTCTGCACCAGATATACATGATGGACTTCCACCCCTAAGAGAGATCCAACATTGCATAGACTTGATTCCAGGTGCCAACCTGCCAAATAAAACAACATACAGAATGAACCCTGCAGAGACCAATGAAGTACAGAGGCAAGTAGAGGGATTGTTGTCTAAGGGACAGATCAGGGAGAGCATGAGTCCTTGCTATGTACCAACTCTGTTAGTGCCCAAGAAGGATGGTACTATGAGGGTGTGCATGGACTGTGGGGCCATCAACAAAATCACAGTCAAATACATGCATCCAATACCTAGGCTAGATGATCTATTAGATGAGCTGGTAGGTGCTAAAGTCTTTTCTAAAATTGTTCTCAGAAGTGGATATTATCAGATCAGGATTAGGGCTGGAGATGAATGGTAAACAACTTTTAAAACAAAAGGTGGATTGTATGAATGGTTGGTCATGCCTTTTGGTCTAACCAATGCCCCTAGCACCTTTATAAGATTGATGTATCAGATATTCAGGCCATTCATTGGCAAATTCCTGGTTGTTTATTTTGATGACATTCTAATTTACAGTCAGAGTGAGCAGGAGCATATCAGTCACTTGACACAGGTTTTTCAGCTATTACAGCAGCTGCAACTTCATAGGAACTTACAGAAATGCCACTTCTTGACTAGCAGCCTCATATTTCTAGGGTATGTGGTTTCTGCACAAGGAATTCAAGTGGACCAGAGCAAAGTCCAGGCAATACAGGAGTGGCCTATTCCCAAGAGCATTCATGATATTAGGAGATTTCATGGACTAACATCTTTCTACAGGAGATTCATTCACAATTTTAGTTCCATAATAGCACCTATGACAGAATGTATGAAATGGGGTGTATTTAAGTGGACTGCAGAGGTAGAGAGGAGTTTTCAGGCCATCAAACAAAAGCTTGCCTTAGCACCAGTGCTAGCACTTCCTGATTTTAAAAGATTTTTGAGGTGAAATGTGATGCATCAGGGCTAGGGATTGGAGCAGTATTGTTACAGGAGAAGAGGCCTTTGGCATATTACAGTGAGAAGTTCAATGAAGTTAAAAGGATGTACTCTACATATGACAAAGAGTTTTATGCTATCCTCATAGCTCTAGATCACTGGAGGCATTATTTGTTGCCTAAGGAATTTATACTGCATTCAAATCATGAGGCCCTCAAATACATCAATGGTCAGCATAAACTGAGCTTTAGGCATGCAAAATGGGTTGCATACATGCATCCATTCAGTTTTGTGATCAAGCACAAGTTAGGGCAACTTAATAAAGTTGCTGATGCCTTGTCAAGGAGGCACACTCTACTGAATGAAGTACATGCCAAGGTGTTTGGTTTGACCTCATTAGAGAGCAATATGCAGGAGACCATGATCTTGCAAGCATATACCAGGCATCAACAAAACAACCATAGGGCATTACCATGTGCAAGGGGGTTTTCTGTTCAAAGACAACATGATTTGCATTCCTCAAGAATCAATAAGGGAGATGATCATGAGGGAAGCACATGGAGGGGGACTGGCAGGACATTTTGGGATTGACAAGAACACAACCATTATCTCAGAGCACTTTTACTGGCCTAGACTGCCAAATAGATGTAGTAGTGCTCATCAGGAAATGTTCGGTGTGTCAGATGGCAAAGAGCAAGGTTAAGGTACAAGGACTGTACACTCTCTCGCCAGTGCCTACTAGGCCTTGGGTGGAAGTTAGCATGGATTTTGTTCTTGGGTTGCCAAGAACTCAGAGGAGTAAAGACTCCATCATGGTGGTAGTTGACAGATTCTCCAAAATGGCACACTTTATCCCTTGCAACAAGACTAATGATGCAGTTCAGACAGCTGATCTCTATTTCACGGAAGTAGTTAGACTGCATGGCATACCACTCACCATAGTGTCAAACAGGGACTCCAAGTTTTTTTCCCATTTCTGGAGAACTCTGTGGAAGAAGTTGGGAACCAGGCTCTTGTTCAGTACTACCTTTCATCCCCAAACTGATGGACAGATAGAAGTAGTGAACAAAAGTCTAGGAGAATTGCTGAGAGGGTGATACGCACATATTTGTAGTGCGTAAACTATGTTATTTACTCTACTTTAGAGCCTTTTGGATGTCATAATGTTATTATTTCCATACTATTCATATTTGTGCTTATTAA
>CAAKMY010066075.1:0-13345 GCA_901111285.1 Corrigiola litoralis
TATATATATATATATAAAAGAATAATAAGGTCTTTGTGATATTTATTATTGATTAATAAAGGCATGTTTTTCGACATATTATACATAAAATGTATTATTTGGATATTGACAACATAACTATACAAGAATCCAACAATATATAAAAAACGTAAAAAAGCATTTTGTAAATAGTAGTTAGATACTATGTTGAAAGCTCGATACCTATAATTGGCGTTATTCATTGGGGATTAGGTTTGTCACAAATTTCTACGATGTTAAAATTTTGGGAGACACGAATACACGACTAATATGATGTCAAAGGCGTGGGTATTATTTGAACGATTACGTATTTGTGCAACTCAAAGTTAGCCGACATATGTATTTAGGAGAGTTGTTAACTCAATTGAAGGAGGTGTGTTTGATAGCTATTGCAATCTCCTCAGGTTTTTGATGGAATATTCCCCTTAACATATAGTTTGAATTGATTCTTGGTTGATTGCTAGAAGTAGTAACCATGTTGGTAAAATATTGTCTCATTACCAACTACAATGCAAGGTAAGCGTGTTTAGATTGATGTGTATGTTTGATATAAATTCCATAATCAACCATATATAATTAAATATATTTGCTCTCAATTCAGCGTGTCAGGAAATGGTCTAGTACCATACACGACTCATGGTCCGATACCTCAAATACATAAGTGGCCACAACCTAATTTAGTTGTACTAAGTATTCCCGATTATTGAAGCAATTAATAGTGTGAGGAGATGAAATACGAGGAGGCAAACTCGGGAAAATTCCCAATATCTTGACCAAGTTTTTCTTCTCATCATACAAAATGCAGGGATTTTAACAAGTCATGCCAAACACGAGCTTGATCTTGCTCAACTTGAGACATTCTTTAGCTTGACTCGTTTGCTCTTTAACAGAATCGAGCTCGATATTCTCATAAACCAGTTCAACTCTCATTAATTACTACCCCTAATCCATGCATCAAAGTTAGAAAATCATAAACCTAGCTAGCCCTACACCAAGAAACTTCCCCAAAGGCCATATCAAGTCAAACCCTCTTGTCTCCACACTCCAGTCAGCACTATCCTACCCTCCCAACCCCCCCAGGCCCCAACCTCCCTTTTCCCTTACCTCTCACAGTAATAACAATAATAATCCCCATAATGTTCCCCCTTACATCACATCACAACTAACAAAAGACCTAAATCACAATAACTACAGCACACATCAACATACCAAAAAAATCAAAAAAAAAAAAACAAAACCAATATACAAAAAACCCACATATTCATAAACATATAAATAAAAAAAAAACAATCACACATTTTCCCTTAAAAAAACCCCCCCTAATATCACATCACAAATAACAAAAGACCTTTATTTTGACAGGATTAACAAAAGACCTAAAGTACAATATCAACATACCAAAAACAAAAATAAAAATCAATATTGACATAATCTCATAAAAATATAAATAGATAAATACACAATTTCCCTTTTTAATTATTAATCACCCCCCTCTTCTTCTTGTTGTTGTTGTGCCTCAATATCCCCTTTTCCCTCACTTTCTCTCTCCTCGCCCCGTTTCTTTTTCCTTTTTCTCTCCGAAACGTCTCAGGTTCGCTCACCACCGTCGATCTACTCCTTTTTTTCTCTCTCCTCATCTCCCCCCTTGATTATTTGTTTCCCCCAAAATTAGGGTTTTGTTGAGTTTAATTGAAATTTAAATTAAATTAGGTCACGATTGGGTTTATGTTGTCCGATGATTTAATCTGTTAGTCGATCGAATTTTGTTGGATTTGGGAGGTGGGTTTTGTTTAATTTTGTTTTTAATTTTTTTTATTGGAGTTAGGGTTTTTGTATTAGAAATGTTGGGATTTTGTTTGTGTACAGTTGTTATTTGTTGTTTTCGATTTCTGCGATTCTTGGGTTGTTCTTTGTTTGATGGTGTTTTGTGTTACATAGATTTAATTTCATTTTAATTTAATTGGTTTCGATATCGATATCGATATTCTGTGTTGTTTAATTTGATTGGATGTTTATTGGTGGTTGTTGAAGTGGTGGAGAGTGTACATGCAGAAATGCTTGCTGAAATTAGTACTCGAATCGAGTAAAATGTGTCGATTTTTAATTTGTGGAATATGTGGTTGTTGTTTGTGTAGTGGAAGAAGCTGAAAGCAGTGTGTAGTGAGGAGGGGTGTTAAGGGTATGGCGCCGACGGCGACAGTGAGTGTGGATGCGATTGTCGGGAAACTGGACGGGATATCGAGTGCGCAGCGTAGTCAATCCGGTGATGCGTTAGTAGAGTGGCGGTCTTCTGAGCAGGTGGAGAACGGTGTTCCCTCCACTTCGCCGCCCTATTGGGATACTGACGACAGCGATGACGATGGAGGTAACGAGGGTTTCTCGATTGCGTACGCTTATTGGTTTTATTCTGTTTGCTTAATTTAATTGGAAATGTAAATAATTGCCAGCTCAGTTATGACTGCCCGCACTAAAAGATGTTGTACTGGCGCGAATAGTTGAGCAATGGCGTGTAGTACAGGTGGTGCTGGTTTTAATAAATGGGTTATTCCGTCGTTTCATACCTGTCATTAATGCGGATAGAAGATTCTTGTTTTCCCTTTTTGGGCGGACGGATACTACTGTTCTAGTGTGATGATTGAGGCGTTATGATATATTAATTGTGATTGTTTCTATTCGATGTACGTTTGAGTCAGATAATCATTTGTCTTATTCATTTATTTTTGAGAAAGCACTTTCGTTATAAGTCGCTCAGTTACATTTAATATTTGTCGTGTATTGTAATTATTTTTGCTTTTCTGGTATGATTAGTGTCAAAGTTACTTACTTAGTAAGGTAGGCCTGGGTCATACTTAGCATCTTTCATGAGTTGAATAATTCGCTTTCTGTTGAAGTGGTATTATGGTAGTTTTGAGCCATATTTTTTGAAATTCCACGAGAGAATTTAAACTGATTAGATTCTGACTATCAATTTTCTTGATAAAGCTGATATGGCCGCTCATATTGAAACTCCTCAACAGATCTTTTATGAAGTGAGTTTGGAGTGGTTGTCATGTGGAGTTTCTATTTTTCACTTTATTTGAACGTCTTCAGGAAGTATAGAGGTTAGTTTGCTTGAAAAGAATCAAAGTAAAATGTCAAAAGGGGTTATGGGAACAACAATTTTCTGAGTCCTTTCGGGAACATGGTGGCTTTGTGGCTACCTATTTATGAATATGGGTTTCTGTGTAACCTATTTATGTAACATTCAGTTTAGAAAATGTGTCATATATGTGAGAAAAAATACCTATACATGTTATTTTTAATGCAAAATTCTCCGGGTTTGCTCCATTTGTAATCAGTTGTTCCCTTTTTTATGCATTTTGTTTGTTCTGATTTTTAATTTTGCATCTTATACAAGATCGTATTACATCTTTTTTGTATGCAGTGCTATGAGAGAGCAAAATAAGAAAAGTGGGAAGACTTGCCATTTTGTATTGCAAACATATGCTTGCCCAAGCAACTATGTTTTTAGTCAGCTTATCAGAGTTTTTATTTACTTGTAGGTCTAAAACCTTCTGAGCTGTATGGGAAATACACTTGGAAGATAGAAAAGTTTTCCCAGATCAACAAGAGAGAGCTCCGAAGCAATGCATTTGAAGTTGGTGGCTACAAATGGTTAGTTTCCTTTTTCGAGTGGATGTTATCGTATTCACCTTCTTTGCCAACATCTGATTATTGCGATAACTTCTTTCAACCTTTTTGAGCAAACAAAATGAGTTTCTGTGTCATCTGCGTTATCACCTGTCTTCTGTCTGAAAAAGTATTTTTTGAGGAAGGTGCTGGGTTTAGGCCTTCTCCGTATACCTTTTCTCCTATGATAAAGATTTTAATGCATTTTTTTTAGTTACAAAAAGCTTGCACTTTACTTGTTCAAGTGTCCAACTTTTCTTCCTTGGATCTCACAAGTGAAGCTCATTTTTTTTTGTGCTTTTATGAATCATGGTTTCATCACTCGTGTGTAAATGCTTCTGTAATCCCCAACAGAGGATTGCTGGAGGTTCCCTGGACATTGTCTTATGCAAGTCTTGATTAGGCTTGGTTATAAAAAGTCAATGTAGCTGTTTCTGTGAATTAAGGCTAATTTTCATCATTTGTACTCTTTGGATTTTGTAAAATGCAGCTGTTACTTGTGGAGTTGACATAGTGATGTGATATTGTTTCTGTAATTGACAGGTATATTTTGATCTACCCTCAAGGCTGTGATGTTTGTAATCATCTCTCCTTGTTTTTGTGTGTAGCTAACCATGATAAGCTTCTTCCAGGTTTGATTGCGTTCAGTTGTTTATTAGCATTGTTCATGCCCTTAGCCCCATCTCTAATCAGCTGATATTCTAAACTCTCTACGCTTCTGATTTCCCTCCCCTTCGGAGCAGGATGGAGTCATTTTGCCCAATTCACTATTGCTGTTGTGAACAAAGATCCAAAGAAATCAAAATATTCAGGTCAGTGGATTTTAATTGTAAAGTGTAATTTGGGCAATGATTTCTTTGTTCATGAACGATTTCTTTTTCAAAAATCTGTTTTTTTTTTTGTTCATGAATGACTTCTTTGATGATAATGTGAGTTTCGTAAAACAATGCAGATACATTACATCGTTTTTGGAAGAAAGAGCATGATTGGGGTTGGAAGAAATTCATGGAGCTATCAAAAGTTTCAGATGGTTTTGTAGATGCAGACACCCTCATCATAAAGGCTCAAGTTCAAGTGATTAGGTAGTTGATATTTTCTTTGCCGTCTTCATTTAATACCTCTTGAGATAAGAACTGGAATTTAGCGGAGGTAGAATGAGTATTTTCCGGGAGTATCAAACATCTTCAGAACAATTTTCAAATAAATATATGCCCTTGTGCATTAGTATCATAGTAGTTAGGAATGCATTCAGAAAATGATTTGTAAATTCTGCTCAGACAGAAATGTTTAATAGTCTATTCTCCTGATAAAACTAATCTACAACATCGGTGGACAGTCCTTTATATGAATAACCAATGAAGAGAAAGAGTTTAATAGTGACAATGTGTTTTAATAAGAAAAATGGAGGGTAAGGAAGGGGAGGGGCGGGGAGAGAAGTTTGTCATTTGGATAAGGAGGGTAGGGGAGGAGAGGGAGAGAAAAGTATGTCATTTGGATAAGAAGGGAAAAGGAGGGAAGGGGACGGGAGGAGAGAGAATTCATGTGGATGATGGGTCTTTGAATGAGAAAAGAGAGATATTTCCCTCCCAATGTCTAATTTTTTGGGGAATTGGTTTGTTCATGGTAGAGGTAAATTGAATCCCACCCAATTCCTTCCGCCTTCTTCCCCTCCCCCACCCATTAGCTATCCAAACAAATGGTTATTAATCCCTCCTTCTCCCTCCCTTTCCCTCCAATTTTCCCCATCCAAACTAGCTGTTATTAAACTATACAAATATACCATTAAGCAATAGGCCTGGGAAAGTTCATTGAGTTACACCACTCTTTCTCACATAGCCTCACAAGTACAACTAAAACCCTATTGTGCAGAATATACAACTGTGTTGCCCTCCTATGACAACACCCAGAAACAGCCAGTCGACCTCAAGAAGGTCTGTATCGTCTGTAACTTGCATTTTTTTATAGGTCTTTCATGATAGGAGAAGCTAGTTGGATTTCCAAGATATTAAAAAGTGTGGATGTGTAACATACTTGATATCCTTTCACTAGTTATGATTCAAATCAATTATGTTTCAACTTCTGCTTTGGTTATATTTTCAAAGCAATCTGCAGCTTATTAATCTATTACAAGGATGTATACTGATTTAAGGTGCATTAATTTGATAAATCTCACTGTTCTATGTTAGCTTCCATATTATAGCAAAGATTGGGCTTTGCAGATTGGAGCTATCATTTCCTGAATCACTCGTTATATTTATTCCTGTCACTGACTTGTATAACAATGACTGTTTTCTGGTTTGGCCTTGATGGTTGCTGCACCTTACGAAATATATGGTCAGGATGTCAATTTTTAGATTGAATTCTGGCAGTCTTTGTTATTTAACTCTTTGTCTGCAAATGAAGTTGTGTATGCTATAGTTGGTTTGGACGAATCTTCCATTAGTAATCTTTAACTTTGGCTTTTTTGGTGGATACTTTTATAAAACTGCTACTATTGTGTTTGCTTATAGGGAGAAAGCAGATCGACCATTTCGATGCCTTGACTGTCAGTACAGAAGAGAACTTGTTCGAGTCTATTTAACAAATGTAGAGCAGATCTGCCGGCGTTTTGTTGAAGAGAGAAGAGGGAAACTGGGAAAACTGATAGAGGACAAAGCAAGGTGGTCAAGGTAAAAGCGATACACCTTGCTGACTGCACTGCGGAAATAGTTATTCCTTTGTACTGTATGATGTATCTCCCACTAGTTGATCGAAGTCCTGTTTATGAAGGAATATTTTAGTCTTTGTAAATATAAAAATTGCTCAAATAGCGTTCTGTATAAAGTTGGTGCAATAGTGTGCTTACTACTGTATGCGGTTCCAGCTTGCTCATAACTTTGTACTCATCTTTCTGTTTCTACATATGTTGAGTTGTTTTATTTTTTCTTAACTTTCAGCATTAATTTTATTGAAATATAAAACACAATTCTGATGTGAATTTCTTAGTGATCAGCTCTTGTATTCCTGTTTTTGATGTTTGCATTTGACAGCTTGTTACTAGGTCTTCTTGCCATTATGTGTTTTAACTTTTTGATGTTTATGTTTGCAGTTTTTGTGCATTTTGGCTTGGAATGGATCAAAATGCCAGACGTCGCATGTCTAGGGAGAAGAAGGACATGATATTGAAAGTAGTCGTGAAGCATTTTTTCATAGAGAAGGAAGTCACATCTACACTAGTTATGGACTCTTTGTACAGTGGGCTTAAAGCCCTTGAAGGTCAAAGCAAAAGCAAGAAAGGGAAGGGAAAATTGCTAGAGGGTGAAGATACACCCGCTCCAATTGTTCGAATTGAGAAGGATATGTTTGTTTTGGTAGATGATGTCTTATTATTACTTGAGAGGGCTGCCTTGGAACCTTTGCCCCCAAAGGATGATAAGGGGCCTCAGAACCGAACAAAGGTGTGTGTTCCATCATTAATCTGTACCCTGGTTCAGGTATTTAGTTATGTTGGATGTCATGAAGGGGTTTGACTATGTTATTGATTTTTATTGCTTTCATGATTCTCAGATCTTTTGAATTAGTTAATTTGTACCCTGGTTCAGGTATTTAGTTCATATTGACATATGTTGGTGCTCTATGTCGTTAGTTTTGTACTTTTGTGGCATAAGCCTTCCAGACTTGACAAGGAGGTGGGTCAGCTGACTTTTACCCCTTTCGTATTTCCTGTCACGTTGTTTATTTGACGTTTTGTTCCTGTCTTGTTTCCTGTTCTTGTGTGACATCCACAGTGACTACCTTTTTTTGCTCCCACTACGCAAATGTTTTTTATTTTTTATTTTTTTATTTTATAATGGGGTCCTTGCTCATCTGGACGGACTTCTATTTCTGCTTCTTGATGTGTACTTGCTGCAGAAATGTTCGTCTTAAGAGGCCCATGACACTTTGGTGCCGTGGGCACTCGGCAATGTGTTGACTAGCTGAGTGTAGGTTTGATGGACCTTGTTGAAAATTTGCGTGCATGCGCGCTTGTGTATGTTGCTTATTCTTCTTTCCTTTTTTTTTTTTTGTTTTTGAGAAAAGGGAATTGAGAGTTGTGGATTCTAGGGACTAATTAAGCATCGGTTTCTTATTCTTTCTCCATTGATTTGTTAGAGTTCCTTCATTTTACCTGTTTTTAGCAATCTATCAAAGCTTTTGGAGAAACTTGATATATTATGCATGGTGTGTAGGACGGAGGTAGTGGAGAGGACTTCAACAAGGATTCAATCGAGCGGGATGAGAGGCGTTTGACAGAGTTGGGCCGAAGGACTGTTGAAATTTTTGTGCTTGCCCATATCTTCAGGTTTTAATCTCTCTAAGTTTGCCTTACACTCATTTTCTTTCTTCTGGATCATTTATTACTGAAACTTGTTAAATATAAATGTTACAGCAACAAAATTGAAGTGGCCTACCAGGAAGCTGTTGCCTTGAAGAGACAAGAGGAACTTATTCGTGAAGAGGAAGCTGCATGGCTGGCTGAGAGTGAGCAGAAAGCTAAGAAGGGTGCTGGAGAGAAGGATAAGAAATCTAAGAAAAAACAGGTTGCTTATGCTTCTGCAAATTTGATTCTTGATGGCTGATTATAGAGTATTTTGCAACTCTTTTCTCAAGAAATTAGGAAGTATTAGCTTAAATGTAGGATAACTTTTCAAGGGTATAATTAGTTAGCAATTGTACCAGGATATGAAACATTGAGAAAATTACATTTTTGAGAATTAGTACTATGAGATAACCTCTGTCATGTACATTAGTGCCAAACAAACCTGTAGGAATGTGCCCAAAGCTTCAGGTATCTTGACTTAAGTCCACACTTTCCCTTCCACCTCAAGCGTACATTCGACATGGTAGACTTTCAAATTCACTGTGTTTTGAGACGGCTGGTTTTTTTTACTGAATTTGCATTATAGGGAGTTCACTTTAATAGTGTGTCCGTCCTCTGACTTTTAGGTTTCATAGTTTTCGAGTTCCTAGCTTGTCTTGTATAAAAATAATTGCTAAATATATTTTTGTCATTTTTGAATGGAAGGGTAAACAAAAGCGGAACAATCGTAAGGGAAAAGACAAATTGAAGGATGACAAGCCTGTTGTTGTAGCTCACGAGAAAGAGTTGCATGAAACTCTTATAGCTGGAGAGAAAGACTTGGAGGAGTCCCCAACGATGCCTGAAAAGGATGATCTACTTGAAGATGTGTCTGATGTCTCTGATTCGGTGGACTGTGCTGCAGACATGCTACAGCCTGATTCCGAAGACAGAGATGTAAGTCCTGTCAACTGGGATACAGACACATCGGAGATTCACCCCCCTGCGGAAGCCAGTGGGAGTGAAGTTAGCAGTATATCAACTGTACAGAATGGAGTGGATAAGAGGAGTTCAGTCATTATGGATGATAGTTCTTCAACATGTTCTACAGATTCTACCCCGTCAGTAGTAATGAATGGATCATATAGATCAAATTCCTTTGCAAGCTACAAAAGCCAAAAGTCACCCACAAGGTAAATATATACTAGTAGTATTTACTGAGTAGGCTTGTCACCCAAACAGAAATCAAGAAAAAAAGGAAAGTTTTTGACTCTGGAATTTTGATTTTGTAGAGGAAAGAATCATGTAGGTAAGGGAACATACGAAGAATATCGTGGTGCAAATGAAGCAGATAGTCGACAATCTGAACCTGCAGAAGTTGGTTTTCGTGATGATGCTTCTCCTAGACGAAAACCTGTTGAATCTAATGAGTCTGAGGGCGCTGTTACATCCTTACAGGACAGGACCAAATGGCCGGAGCTGAATGCAGTTAAGAAAGTGAGTGTGCTGTCGATCGTACCTTTATGTGCTGCTTATTTTAAAATATGAAAATTTCCGTCTTCCTGCAAATCATTTGGTTTCTGTCACTATGATTTAATCTGGTCTTATATGTTAATGCTTCAAATGATTTCTTTGTTCTGAATTTTATATTCTGGTGGAAGCCATATGATTTTTGGTCTTGTCAGTGTGGTTCCCCTTTTCTTAAAATACTGAGAGCAGGATCTCACATATTTTTTCGGGGATATGTCAGATATAATACAGTGTGGCTTACTGGCACTTTGATATTTTTGTCTACTACTACATTGCATTTTAAAAGTCCTTATATTGTTGTCATGAGATGGATTTTGTATTTTTGTTTAGCAGGAAGATGAGGTTGTCTTGCTGCAGAGGAAGTCAAACAATAAGGACCATGTTGAGATACGACAATCGAAGGAAAAAGTGGCTGTAGTAGCAAGCTCATCTAGGAGCCCACCCAGAAATACAACCCCAGCAGTAGTAGTTCAGCCGAGGCCTGATTTGAAAATCGTTCACCATACTGATCCAGTTCCTCCGAGGAAGATATCCTCAAATGGGCAACAACAAACTGATAAGGCAACTCCATCCGCTAATGTATCCCAAACATCATTTGCTCCACGAGTTGATTCAACAAAATCTGCCATTCCCAAACCAGCTGAAAAACATAGTGGACAACAGGTTGTGGGTTTGTCGAGGCCGTCAAGTGCTCCTCTGATTCCTGGGACCCTGCCAGCTGCTCCTGTAGTTTCTATGGTGCAAACAGTAGCCCCAACTGCTCCTTTGTTGTCCCGTTCTGTTAGTGCAACTGGGCGCTTGGGTCCTGACGCCTCTGCAGCAGCAGCTCCTGCGTATGTTCCACAATCTTATAGAAATGCTATTATGGGTCATTCATTTACGGGAGGATCAACTGGTTTCACACATCCCCCTCATCCAGGAAGTGCAGTGGTCAATACATCAACATCTCAGCAGTCTGGTTTGGTTCCCAATCAAATGTTCTTTCCCCAAGCATCTGAAAGGATGGAAGCCAACAGTGTCAGTTCAGGAATCTCATTCTCTGCAAGTCAGGATGAGGTTCTTAGTTCTCAACCGTGGTTGGGGAGCCCCCACAGAGATGTTAGCAGGGGCCTAATGTTTGATTCTTCACCCATGCATAATGACATTCCAAACTACGACAGGTATCGGCCGATGAATAGTGGGTCCCATAGTCTCTTCCCCCCTCAGCTGTCAGCAGGTACTTCTGGTCGTCAAATCCAAGGTGCATTGGCTGATGAATTCCCTCACCTTGACATCATCAATGATCTGCTGGATGACGAGCAGGTTGTCGGGAGATCTTATGGGAGCACTATCTTTCAGGGCACTGGCAGTGGTCCCACCCTTTTCAACCGGCAGTTTGCCTATCCTAGCGATCTAGGGTTGAGCGATGATGGTTCATTGGGGAGCTCTTGTAGATTTGATAGATCTAGAAGTAGTTACCCCGATGATGGCTTCCAGCAGGATTATGGGCCTGGCAGTCCCTATGATTCAGTGAGAGAGTTCATTCCCCAGGGAAATTCAATTTCTTATATGAATAGTCAGATTGATAATGGGGTTCCTAATCAGTGGCAGATGTTGGGTCCTGATCTTTCATTGCTGGGCTTGAGGAGTTCGGGGATGGATGGGTATTCGTATAATATTCCTGAGTACTCGAATATGGCATGTGGCGCAAATGGCTATGCCATGTTCCGGCCTTCAAATGGGCATTGAAAGGCCATTAGCCGAATCTGTAATAAGTGTTGAAGGGAATTTGGTCTTGGAATTGGGAGGTTGTAATCCGTCTATGAGAATACAACATTCTGTAAAGAGTGATGTTGGCTTATTTGCTTTCAGTTTTAGTGATACATGAGGCTGTTTTGCTTTTTCATTTTCTGGGCTCTTTTATTTTTACAATACTTCCCACTTTTGACCATCTGGTGCGCGCAAGCCTCCATTTCTCATGGCTTTGCTTGTAAGTTCATAAAGTATGTTTACTCAATTGGTTCCTCCAACATCTAAAATCCCCCATTTCATTTCCTAGCCAATAAATCCGTTGATGTTTCTGTTTCCTCAGAGGTCGTTTTGGCCAGCATGTACAGTTCCCGACTTCTCAGAGCCTTTCTTTTAGGTAGGTAATGAGGGGGTGTGGATGGCAAGAGCTGAACCAAACTCCTCGTCTGGGACTCGGAGTTGGGGTTTAACAAAACTGTGCTGCCTCCTCGAAAGTTGAAAGCCTACCAGGTCGGCAGATATCTTTTCAAAAAGGAGGGGTGATTGTTACATGTATACGGTGGTTACTGACACTTTTCGGGGTGCAGGGGAATATGTCATTGTCACATAAAAGTACTCTTTTTTCTTTCCTCTTTATTGTTTCCCATTCTTGCTGGCATAGTCTCTGATGTTTTCATAGAGATACCAAGAAGCTGTATTTCCTAAAATGAATGTGTTGCTATGCAGTTTTGTGAATTTAATTTGCCCTTGAAGTTGTTGACTATGAGGTGGAGATAATAAAAGTCCTCGTCAAAACCCCTTAAAGTAAAGGTTTTCAACTGATGGACTCACAATATATTCAAATGTATATTTTCCTAGTTACTATTGCATTGAAATCTAATAGTTTCATCTTTGCAAGTCAAGAAAGTAACAATGGGAGAGACGTACGTTTAATATGCTCGTTCTGAGGCTGAAGGTTTAGCATTCATTGGGATACCAAGAAGATAAAAAGAATATATTCTGTTAAATCTCAAAAATCATTGTTGTTTTGATATATCAAAGGAATTCTAATTGATACAGTATATGAGATCACCTGTCGCTGACCATTTCTCTCTTTCATAATTTGGCGTATTTCAGGAAAAAACAGGAACGGTTTTGGCTAATGTGGGAAGAGCAATGGAGCCTACGACTTTATTAATAAAATACAAGGAACTTATAAGAAAAGGCACAGACCGAAACGAGTACAATGATGCTGCGTTCGGTGTGTACCAACATCAGATGCCTGTTGAATGAGCTCAGTTTAGAAAAGGATCTTCGTGTTTGTTTGATTAATCAAAGATGACATTGATTACATTGGCTAGTAATTTATTATTCAATTTCTGCATTGCTTAGTTACGTTTTACAATTTGCCCCGGTGGCCCAATTGCCCAAAGCAGCAGCCACTCATATGATCGATAAATAGAGAAGTCGAAACATAATTGCTGAATTCTCCTAGTCTTCCCGTCCCAAATAAAATGAGAAATGTTTTACTTTCTGGCTGCAAACAGTCGTTTTATTTGAAATATGCTTATGATGTTTGATATTTGCTCAGAGATGGAGTAGTGTGTTGTGACATCCACCTCTGCGATTTGTTTATCTTATGGTAGTGACTCGCTGACTGGCTGACTGGCTGACTGACTGGTGACATAGTCTCAGACGTCTCATGCTTGTTAAACTAATGACTTAAGCGACACCTTCATTACCAAGAAACTTCATGATAAGGAATCAATCAAACATATGTTTATATGCCACGACACCACTTATAAGTAATTTACTTTTATTTATTAGATTACATGATAAATAACTAAGCCTTGCTTCAATGAATCCTCTAACATAGTACGCTGCCACATTAGATGCTAAAAAAATGCCAAACGTAAGAGACGCATTAAAATATATCTATTGATTAGACCTCAATTATCAGCTTAATAATTTGGTTGAGTTAGTCCTTAACAATATTTATGGGACCATATAAATTTACCAATTCTGCTAGGTTATTGAAGTACGTAGTAACGTAGGTGCACTAAATATCAGCGTATGGCATATATATATACTAGTATGGGTGTC
>CAAKMY010066129.1:0-30709 GCA_901111285.1 Corrigiola litoralis
ATTCTGAGCAAATTTTCCTATATTTAATGGCAAACTAGCCAAAGAGGAAGCAAACAAGCTTCCTGAATAAAAACAGGAAATAATTACTTCCAAGGAGGTCAAAATTTATTGACTCCTTTGCTAGTTCATTTGCAACTGAATTGGCATCCTTCGTTGTTAGGAAGGTCAAGGTGGTATTCTTCAAGATGCTTAGGACATTAGCAAGCTTGTTAAATTGTTACTATGAAACCGTAGTCCCCAACTTACCAACGAGGTTTTCACATATAGTGGTTGATGCGTAGGGAGGACATTTCAGGTGTAGCTTGACCTCGACTTGTGAGGTCCAGTTCACTATTTAGTCGAGGTTTCCTCTCTTCTACTACTAAAAAAACATTTAATGGAAATGTAACATGTGTTCAGATAGATGCATATACGCATAGCTGAGTCAATTCTCACACTTACATTCCAAATTTTATAATGTTTGATGGAAGTCTCTAAATACAAAATTTCTCAATTTGTGACCCTCTTTGTTAATTTATAGAGGTTGAATGCTATAGACTAAGACAAGAGTGTATTGTATAAGAAGCGTGCGCTAGGGTGCCTTTTTAGTGCAGTCGTAGTACCTTTACTCAATTGTGGAGCGATGTGACTCAGTTGAAGGGAGACTAAAATACTTTCTTAATTAGACCTAACACCTAGATCAAGTATTGGTATTGCTACTTTTAATCCATGTGTACTGCTACTAGCCTACTATATGAACATGTCATTACATTATATAGAGTTTGGCGAATGTGGTACACTTAGATCTAGGGAGTATGTATATTTTCTCCTTTTTATTTGGCTGTTTAAATTTCGCCTTACATACAACTTGTTAACGTAAACAATGGACACGGAGGGAGCACAATGGAACAGTGAATTACTCCAATAATCAATACTAAGGAGTGGTCGTGTTTCTACAAAATTGAAAATTTTCACCATGTCTAGAAGGGATCTTGTACAAGGAAAGTAGCAGTTAGGACTACGGATAGTGCTGCTCCTGACTTGAATGATTCATTCACATGATCATCCACGAATCACAAATATCGGAGATCTATTTCAGTGTGAGGTGGATATTGGACTTAAAAAGTCAAAACTAGCTAGTTATGGATTCTTAAGACTAGAGATTCAGAGTAGAGGTTAATAGTATGATTTGTCAACAGGAGTAGTTCTTATACCTTTACAGCATCGACAATGCGTTTCTCGGCAAGGAGAGAAAAAAAGTACGCAAGAACCAATTGGTGGCATCATCACCCCCTAAAAATCCTATCCTAGAGGCCTCATAAAATCATTGATGTTATTTTTCTTTACATGATCAAGGGACCCCCTTCTTCTAATATTGTCAAGTGACTACTGTTTTACTTAATAGTAATAATTTTGTGGGGCAAAGCATGACTAAACAGAGGCACTGTTGTGAATCAAATCATTTGATTCTCTTCTCTTTAAAATTTCATTAATAGGACCCATAATGCACTTAGTTTCAACTTTAGTTACTGTTATTCTCCTCCTCACAGTGATAAAGTTTCATGGATTAGCTCGTGGACATTTAAATTTTGTTATAATCAGTCCACTCTAGTCTTTTTTTATTTTATTTTAGTAATATTATTGTTATTATATAATTTGTTATGAAACTGTTATGATTTTCCTTGGAAAGGACTAATCCTGCCTTATCTGTTTCGCGTATGCACATTATTTGTCCAAATTTATAAGGTCAGACTATGAATAGGACATATGCTAAAGTTTAGAAGAGAACTATAACACCTCTACATTAATTTAAATTAAGGAACCAGGAAATCCAACTAGAGCACATATGCTAAAGTTTATATCAGTGGTAGTTTTATGTCGTAAGCTGCACATATTTTGTGCCGAAGTGGGGCCCTTTTTTCTTTTTATTAAACTTTGAGTTATTCCTGTTCATGCCAAAACTTCTGATAAAAAATAATTTGGAGCTTACTGACTTGCACAACTTGGTGTATAATAGCTTACTGACTTGCCAAAATGTGTACTATTTCAGAAAATATCTTTAGTTCATCTTGCACTAGAAAAACCAACGATTCAGGGCTCAGGGTCATTAACATATGGAGACAAGAATCAAAATTGATAAGATCATTCAAGTATAGGCCAGAGATGCTGAGATGATGCCTGCCTTCATATATATGACATGACACGTATTTGCATGTGTAAACCAATCTGTAACCAAAAATATGCAAGCACAGCATGGTCTGAGACTGAAACTCGATAAGATCCAAACTTATAGTCAGGTGCCCAAAATGATCACCCCTAAGAGTATCAAATTTATCACATGTATACTGTATTACTGTAGACATGAATGTACCTCTTGTTTGCTAGCAATGCATTATTTGCACACACTATGGCCTATGCAAATCTTAGGAAGCAAACGTACAAAAACATTCCCCTACTGTTCTCTGACAATGACAGACAAGTTCCCACTTTTTGCAAGTCTTCTTTACACTCTTTCATGTTTTATTTGCACTGAGCCATTGCAGTATCAAAATTTTCAAGCAGAAAATCTTACTAGAAATGAAATTTCACCAAATTGGAATTCTAAAAAGGCGCCGTTTTCAGATAGACCTTGTCTGCGGGTCCCAGATCAAGTCTTTTGACCCAGCAAAGATCTTCCCAGAAATTTATCCTACATACACTCAAAAGTGCTCATTTTCCTTATTTCCCTCAAAAATTGGCACCTTGTTGTATAATGTGCTATGTAGACTCCTTCAACTTTATAAAGTTAGTCCCTGGTCTACGGCTAGTAGTAGTACTACTACTACTGCTAGACACTCACCAGGCCACCACTGGCTTCAACTCCTTTTGCGTCCCTTGCTTTTCCTTATTCTTCTTCACGTTCATGCCTACTTGTACTACCTGATCAGTACTCTTAAGAGACTTCAACTATTCATGCGGAATATCGTTTACATCAGCCTTTGCCTTCTTATAGAAAAAAAAAAGAGTGCAACTGTGAACTATCTAGATTTTGTCAAATATTTAACGAACTATTTGAAAAGCTGTTTGTATAGTCAGTATTCTTTCTGTAAAGCAGAACCAATTCTAATTATTAAATTCTCTCAAATCTTAAAATCTGGAAACAGTGTTGCACAGAAAAGAACCCAACTTTTTCAAAAAGCCTTTTGTTTCTCCTTTCCGTTCACCACCATATGCCCTTTTGCTTTGCTTAACATCATATGGAATTGTCATCATACTGAGCACTCTCCCCCCTTCTCTCTCTACTCCACGCCTTAGGCCCCTCAAACAATCACGCCACCACTACACCAAAGACTCTCTCTCAAGTCTCATTTCCGCTTTCTCCCTAAAGACCCCTTCTTTACTCTTCCATCAACCAACAAACAACAAGAACAACCCAAAAAACAGAACCTCATTCTTCAAACATGAAAACAAGCACATTATACCCACATCAAATCCTCCTCCAAATCTCCCTTCTATGCATGACATATTCTATATTTTCTTCCCTTGCAACCACATTAAACGACGCCGAATCTCTCTTAGCATTTAAGAAGATGATAGACAGTGACTCAACTACGGTGTTAGAGAGCTGGCAGATCACTAAAAAAACACCAGTTTGTACATGGCTAGGCGTAAACTGCTCAGCTGATGGTCGAGTCACTGGACTCGACCTCAGCTGGCGTTTCCTTACCGGAACTGTCAGCTTAGAACCTTTCACCTCCTTAGACATGTTACTATCCTTGGACTTATCAGGAAATTCATTGAACATCAACTCCAGTTCACTCCTTAAACTACCGCCTTCGCTTGAACAGCTCCAACTCTCATCTTCTGGCGTTCATGGAATTTTTCCTGTGAACCTGTTCAGCTTATACCCAAATTTGAACTTCATCGATCTTTCTAGCAATAACTTGACAGGATCTTTAACTAAAGATTTTCTGAGTTCCCCAAGTACTAGTAAGCTGCAAGTCCTTGATCTGTCAGCTAATAAGATATCAGGGTCTCTACCCTTTTGGGAAATAAGTGCAAATGATACCTGTACTAGTCTTCAGACTCTGAACCTATCCACTAACCAATTTAGTGGAAGAATTTCTCCAAACTTAGGTAGCCTAGCAAGTCTTCAGAAACTAGACCTGTCTCATAACTACCTCATCAGCTCGATCCCTATCGAGCTGGGGCAGGCCTGTGGGTCCCTCCTGGAGCTCCATTTGGCTTATAACAACTTAACAGGTTCAGTTCCTGATTCACTGTCAGCCTGCAAGTGGCTGCAGACCCTGGACCTGTCCAACAACAATCTATCTGGTCAGTTTCCAGCTCATGTTTTACAGGGACTGGAGGCTCTGGAGCTTCTGGTTATGAGCAACAATGCGATATCAGGCCCATTACCTGGTTCGATATCATCATGCACCAAGGTCAGGGTGGTGGACTTTAGCTCCAATAGACTTTCAGGATCAATTCCACCTGACCTTTGCCCCGGGGCATCCTCATTGGAGGAGCTGCGGCTTCCTGATAACCGCATATCGGGGAGGATACCATCTGAATTATTCAGTTGCTCAAGTTTGAAGACTGTGGATTTCAGTCTGAATTATGTGAATGGGTCTATCCCTGGGGAGATTGGTAAGCTGGAGAATCTTGAGCAGTTTTTCGCTTGGTATAATGCCCTGGAAGGGGAAATTCCGCCAGAGATTGGGCAATGCAGCAACCTGAAGGATCTTATACTAAACAACAACCATCTCAGTGGAGAGATTCCGAAGGAGTTGTTCAATATCAGTAACTTGGAGTGGATTTCCCTGACTTCTAACCAACTCACAGGGCAAATTCCGAAGGAGTTTGGGCAGTTACAAAGGCTTGCTGTTTTGCAGCTTGGGAATAACGGTTTCACTGGAGAAATTCCTACAGAACTGGTAGGCTGCAGGACCTTAGTTTGGCTTGATTTGAACAGCAATAACCTCACTGGTGAAATTCCACATAGGCTAGGGAGGCAGCAAGGAAATCCTAAGTTGTTTGGGATACTATCGGGGAACATTCTGGTGTTTGTTAGAAACATTGGAAATTCTTGTAAAGGAATAGGTGGATTGCTTGAATTTGCAGGGATACGACCTGAGAGGTTGCTTGAAATACCGTCGCTCAGGAACTGTGATTTTACGCGGTTGTATTCAGGTCCCATCCTCAGTTTGTTCACCCAGTATCAAACATTAGAGTATCTTGATCTTTCCTATAATCAACTCCATGGGAAAATACCCGATGAGTTTGGGGATATGGTGGCACTGCAAGTGCTTGAGATTTCACATAATCAGTTATCTGGAGAAATCCCTTTCACCCTTGGGAACTTGAAGAATCTAGGTGTTTTTGATGCATCTTATAACAGACTGCAAGGAAACATTCCAGATTCATTTTCCCAACTCTCATTTTTGGTGCAGATTGATTTATCAAATAATCAGTTAACAGGTGAAATTCCCCAGCGAGGGCAGCTTAGTACACTCCCAGCTAGCCAGTATGCAAATAATCCTGGACTGTGTGGTGTGCCCTTGCCTGAATGCAGTGCTGGAGCAGCGGGGAGTAATCCAGGGAGTGATAGTACAAGGAATGGGAAACAAAGATCCTCAAAATTTCCATGGACTAATAGCATTGTGTTAGGGGTGTTGATTCCAATCACAACTGTGTGCATTTTGATTGTTTGGGCTATTGCAATGCGAGCGAGGAGGAAAGAGGCAGATGAGGCTAAGATGCTACGTAGCCTACAAGCATGCCATGCTGCAACAACATGGAAGATAGACAAGGAGAGGGAGCCATTAAGCATTAATGTGGCAACGTTCCAAAGGCAGCTGAAGAAACTCAAGTTCTCTCAGCTTATTGAGGCCACCAATGGGTTTTCAGCTGCCAGCCTCATTGGGACAGGAGGGTTTGGGGAGGTCTTCAAGGCCACATTGAAGGATGGATCAAGCGTTGCAATCAAGAAGTTAATAAGGCTTAGTTACCAAGGTGATAGAGAGTTCATGGCTGAAATGGAAACTCTAGGAAAGATCAAGCATAAGAACCTTGTCCCACTACTGGGGTACTGTAAGGTTGGGGAGGAGAGGCTTCTTGTATATGAGTTCATGGAGTATGGTAGTTTGGAAGACATGCTCCACGCAAAAGGTAAAGGAAAAGACCGAAGAATCCTAACATGGGAAGAGAGGAAAAAAATCGCTCGGGGTGCTGCTAAGGGGCTCTGCTTCCTTCACCATAATTGTATACCACATATCATACACCGTGACATGAAGTCTAGCAATGTCTTGCTTGACAATGAAATGGATGCTAGGGTGTCTGATTTTGGCATGGCAAGGCTTATAAGTGCGCTTGATACTCACTTAAGTGTGAGCTCATTGGCTGGGACTCCAGGATATGTGCCACCTGAGTACTATCAGAGCTTCAGGTGCACTGCAAAGGGTGATGTGTACTCCTTTGGTGTTGTCTTATTAGAGCTCTTGACCGGGAAGAGGCCGACAGATAAGGATGATTTTGGAGACACCAACTTGGTTGGGTGGGTGAAGATGAAGGTACGGGAAGGGAAAGGAATGGAGGTGATTGATGCAGAGTTGCTCTTGGTCACGAAAGGAACAGATGAGGCAGAAGCCGAAGAAGTAAAAGAGATGGTGAGGTACCTTGACATTTCAATGCAATGTGTTGATGATTTTCCTTCGAAGAGACCTAATATGTTGCAGGTTGTTGCCATGTTGAGAGAGCTGCTGCCTGGTTCATCTAGCTCGAGCCACAGTAGCTAATAATTAGAACATCAACGCTCTGAGGTTTATTGGTCGATTCAGCATAACGTGTGAGATCATTTGCTCTCGACAGCTATTAAGATTCTTCATTTGTAGAAGACTGTTTTTTGTATTTAGAAATCTTGATTTTTTTCTTTTAAGAGATCAATTGTTATTTGCTTGATTACTGCAAATTATAATTTCTACTTCAGATACGATGAAGAATTTGCCATATTTTGATGTCCTGGCATGTAATTAAGCACTGTTGTGTAGAATCTGATAATGTAAATATCATAAGAGATTAACATACATGTGATGTTCTGCTATATTGGCAATGCTGTACATCTCATAACTTGTTCATGTAGCATTGAGCTCTTTGCTCCATCAGTCTGGACGTCTGGTGTCAACCTCTGACGAGACTTGGCATTATCAGATGGCTCATGGCATACATACTACTCCTGTCTATGCATGCCATGAGCCATCTGAGTATATCTTAAACTGTTTGATTGGGAATGGGGAAAATTATAGCATGCCGATTAACAAGAAATTATGTCTATGCATTGATGAAGATGCACAATTAGACTTTAAAGTACTCCTGGATTCATTCGTTAATGTAGTCAACATTGCATTTCTATATCAGTTTTCAACTCAACTATAGTTTGTTGCTAATTACAAATTTACAATAGGAGTACTTTTCCTGTAGGTTAGTTGTGACCCTCAGTTGTGGTAAAAAAGACGAGGGACTTGGACAAAAATTAGTGCGGAAGTACAATTAGAATTATGAAGTCGTTAGATCATCTGAACTTTAAAGGCTTTAACTTCATAGGGATTTGAGAGCAGAGTGAAACATTATTGTTGAAGGCGTGGAGAGCTAAGGGTTCAAAATGTGAATCTTTAAAGGGTAAAAGTTTGATATGAAAAATCATGATGGTGGCCCTCGTTTATCATTTCCTTGACAGCTAAACATCTTAACAAGCTACATAATGCTTTTCACTTGGGATTTACTAGTAACAACACAAATGCGAAAAATTTAGAGCACTATTTATCCACATAACCATATTCCTGATCCCACCTTACTAGTTACTGCATGTAAAGTTATTTGAGATCATTACTTACACTAATTCAGTGGCCAAAGTTTAGAAAAAATTTGACCTGTGGAGTACTGGAGTGTGGACCATAATCCGAATTTTATTTCCGTGTTTGAGGCGATATCCAATCAAATCTTGTTTGCTTGAGGTTTTAAACATTTTGACTGTTTGAGTGCTACATTGTAGAGAGAAGACGAACGAGGAAGAATGTAAGCGAGATATGGAGTAGTGTGCTAGAATTATAGACCCATTTTCATGCAATCTTTTGTTATCAGATTACTTACTCATATATGGTTTATGCCCCATCACATGATTTATTTTTATGAAATTATAGACCATTTTTATACATAAAGTCTTACATGAGACCGTTTAATTTTTAGTTGATGTCTTAAAATAGCCACTTTTTGATTTAAAATGATCACTTTTATTATAGCTTTAACAAAATGTAACTATACAATAGAAAATGACTAAATCTAAGAAAAACTGATTAAGTTTATAATTAAAACGTCTCTTTTGATAATTTGTGATGTAGTATATATTAGACTTCAGATTGGCAAAGTTTTTGATGAGATGATGTCAAATTGTCAAACTATTTACTAAACTGGGCCAGTGGGCTAGTGGCAATCGTACCAAGGGAACGATTATTTAACATGAAAGTGTGCTACAATTTTTCATGGGTTTGCACTCGTCCCTGGCTAACAGAAGGCCCAGCTCAGTTTTTCCTTTTCCAAACCCAACCCGCAATTATTAACCGTTGTCCTTCCCACCAATTCTGTTTTTTTTTTTTCAACTTCTGTTCTTCCACGTACTTGGTATCCTTTGATCTTCTGTCATAGAACTTTGTAGATAACTGTTGAAATCAAAGCATTAGTACATAGGGAGATTATCTCATACCTTAAATATTTTCCTATGATCTAATCAACAGCTTTACTAGAAACCTTGTATGAATTTGCTTGCTAGTTGGAATTGGAAGTTACAGATGTGGAAACATTACACAATATGAAACGTAAACCGTGTGTAATATGGTAAGCATATAAGTGCTTTAACTTCTGCATTGTAGCATAAGAGCAGTTATACGGAGACCTTGATTCCCATTTTGCGCATGCAGGTTCATTTCACATAGATTAGAATCTTGATTGATCCACTAGTCGAAAGATGGCATATGTTCTGTTTCTACTGAGTTTTCTTGCGCTTTCACGAGGGGGTCAGTCATGGCCAGGCTGGTTTTCGTCTTCCAATGGACCGTCAAGCAACAGCCGATCAGATAACAAGGGTACTAATTCCAATAGTTTGGTTGCTGAGTTCTCTATTGAAGCTTTGGACAATCCTAAAGGGGTTGAACTGCTTGAAAATGCAAAACTAAAGTTGAAAGGTACTAATCATTGCTGGTTTAGCGCGTATCAGAATCTATTGTCTTCGTGCAGAGAGATTTTCGCTGAAGAGGAACAGAGAATGAGGCTTGCTTGGCTTCTTAGTGACTGTTTTCAACAAGATTCAGGGAGGAACCCTTTTCCTTCTTGTGGCGAGAGAAGTCTAATGGTTGATTGTTTGCGAAAGCTGAACGATCACGATCATAAGACTTACTTGGAGTTCTACCTTGAGACCAACTCTATTTGCCATCAATTACAGTTGAGTACCCTTGGTTTAGTCCAATATCGAATTAGTTTTCTGCATGAAGTATGATTCTTTTGTTGGTTAGAGAAATGGTTGGTTTTTTATTGCAGGTCAGAGGCTTTCAAGCTTCAAGTTGAGAGTCTGGTGAATGAATTGAAAAGATCAGCGCAGTCTACCGAAGATAAATTAGCAACCATAGAAGAGAAATCTGACAGTCTTATCCGCAAATCTAACCAAATACAAGAATCCATAATGTCTATTGATCAACAAACGCGACAAGTGGAGAAAAATCTGAAGAACATGTTAGGTGATTTGGATATTGTTTTGGAGCATTCGAAGGAGCTTAGTGAGCAAGCAAAGGGCATTGCCACATCTCAAGTAGAATTGTTGGACGGGCAGGGATTAATGAGGGCGAAAATGGAGGAAGGTATGGCAAAGGTTGAAGAATCTTATTACAATTTAAGGCAAGAAATTGAGGTTCTTCAACAGAAGGCAGCTGATGTCGAAAAGGAGGTGAACAGGTTTGGAGAGGTTTTATCTTCAAAGATGCAAAATCTGCAAGGCAAAGCTGATGATATTGCTGATATGGCTGGAATTTCTATAGAGAAGCAACAACAACTTCTTTTAAGCCAATCTAAGGCTCTTGAGGGTCTCCAATCACTCACTAACTTCCAGTCTGAAGCTCTTCAAGAGAGCAGGTAAAACCCTTCAAACTATGTACACTTAATTTTTTGTGATTTTTACTGTTATTTTCCTGCTGACATGCATATTATCCTAGGTTTACTCTGCAGCAGATAGTAGGATTTGCTCGCGGACAACATCAAGAGCTTATGGGGCGACAAGAAGAACTCCTGCAGGCTCATGATCGTTTGGCTAGTAGTTCAAAGTCAATGTTAGCAGCACAGGTAATCTCATCACTTACGCGGCAAAATAAGATATTAATACATGATTAACCCTTACTTATGCTACCTTTGATCATTATTTCCTTTTTGAAATGCTTAATATCCTCCTTTACTCATATTCAACAGGAAGCATTTGAGAATAAACAAGCAAGCATATTCATGGCCATAGATAAGCTCTTTGCGGTGCACAATGCCATGCTGCTCGAGTCGAGGCTAATCAAAGCTTTCTTGATCTACTCTGTTTTAATCTTTGTTCTTTACATGTTCACTAGCACAAAGCAAACAAACTCGGCGAGAATGAGGCTATATCTAGGTATGCATCTGAGTACCTTCGAGTACTATATTTTGCTCCGTTTGATCCTGATATTATAAAATTTATATAATGTTCAACTTGTAGGTTTATGTATTGCCTTCGCAATAGAGGTTGGAGCACTGCAGTTCACAACAACAAATATTGAACAGAAAACTCGGCTTAGGAATGTAGTGAGGTCACTTCTAGGCGCTTTTGCTGTTATCCAGCTTCTGTACTCTTATTTTACATACAGGTATGCAGAACAGCAGAAGGTTATACAACTAGAATGTTTTCTTCCTTCTGAATTTAGTTGACTATGAGTAAACTAATTGTGTCATACAGGGACTATGGAGCACTAAACCACATGATGCTAGCAACTCTGATTGACAAAGTCAATTACCTACAAAAAGGAAAGGATATTCCTTTAGACGATGAGAGCGTGGACAGTGAACATGATTGGCTATCATGGATGGACACCGAATTGCCGGAAGATTTAAGCATTGAGGAAGACCCTGAATTTCTGCTGCCAGTAGAGGAGGAAGGACGATCAAAAAACCACATTGTCACTAATATTGAAAGAAAGTATAATCTTCGACAGCGGAAGCTTTTGAAACGATGATGTGTTTTAATGACGATCATGTATTGCAAGTCTGTAGATGTTAAAATCAGGCGAAGTCCACAGTTGTATATACCATGAGTTATAGTATTTTCTAACCATGGAATTATATACGAGCAGTTAGATATAAATATCTGATGCACTACTGTGAATCCTACACAAGTACACAACGCAAAACATTTAAATTCATGTCATGTGTAAGTTGAAGGCTTGGAGCCATCTTAGATAAGATAGAAAATGTTGTCATTTAGGCTTGTAACTAGCGTAATAAAGATTGTACATATGCACATAAAGGACCCAAGCCCATACATACTTATCAGAGAGCCTGAACTGAAATACTTATAGGACCTTCTGAGATAATGAGAATGCTTAGATAATATTATTGTGGAGGCAAGACCTCATTATATAGTACAATAGAGTTGGACTAAGGTCCAATACCTAACCCTAATATTCTAGTATACTGTAGAATATTCCTAATCTATCCTATAGCTGCTACACAAGAGAATGCAACACTTCGAAAACGAGTCACGAGTCAAGCTGTTTGGCACGCAACTACAAGCCTATACTGAGTTTAGTGATGTGACTATGTGACTATGTGAGTAAGCTGAGGCTTGACAAATACAGAGGCTCAAATGAGAGCACGTAAGCCATCTTCTGGGAAGAAACCATCCAAAAAGGATGGGTCCCGGTGACAGTAGTATTTTGTGGAAACTTAACAATAGATATTTTACTTTTCAGCAACGACAAATATTGTCAAAAACCATAAAAATTGATAGGCCAATTATGTTGCTGTTCTAGAGAGTTAAGGTAGCTTTACATGGGTTGAAAATTATCATTCAATAAAGAGGCTTAATTAATGGTTATGAGTAAAGCCAAATACAAATTACTAAAAAATGGTTTAGCTCTATTTCAAAATTAGATATAATTATATCAAAAAAAAATAGATATAATTATAAATTGAATTAAATTGATAAATAATCTAATTAAAAAAGTAAAAATGTTTAATTTTAACTTTAAATTAAAATTAAATAGTCTAAGGAGTATAAGGATAAGTCTACTTTTTTGGATAGACTAACAAAACCTACAACAATATTGACTCCGCAAGATACTAACAAGATATATTGTTCCACCAATTCCACAATTATCGAACCAGATATTATTATCCTTCCACACATCTACAATCAAATCAAAGAGAAGTGAAAATCAGACTGGAAAATCATGGAGACATGGTTTCTGATCATTGTTACAGCATGCATAGCAGCCTTGATCAAGGCATTTCTTTCCTTCAACTCGAAATCTAAACCAAGATCAAATTATCCTCCAGGACCAAGGCGTATACCAATAATCACCACCATTGTGTGGCTCAGAAGACCCTTTGCAGAAGTAGAAGCAGCCTTAAGAGTGCTCAGGAACAAGTTTGGCTCAATTGTCACCTTACCATCTAGCTCTTCACGGCCAGTTATATTCATTTTCGACCGCGCTTTGGCCCACCAAGCCCTGGTTCACAACGGTGCTATATTTGCTGACAGGCCTAAGCCACTTCCTGTAACCAAGATCATCGGTAGCAACCAACATAACATCAGTTCAGCTGGTTATGGACCGACTTGGCGCCTCCTTCGCCGCAACCTGACCTCACAGATTGTCCATTCTTCTAAGCTCAAGGAGTTTTCCTATGCTCGCAAATGGGTCCTCCAGATCCTCATAGGTAGACTTAAGGGTAGTGTTGATGAGTCGAAGGATGGTGCCATCAAGGTGATGGATCACTTTCGCTTCGCTATGTTCTGCTTGCTTGTGTTTATGTGTTTTGGTGATAAGTTGGATGAGTCTCAAGTCAAGGAGATTGAAGCTGTTCAACAAGGGTTGTTGGTGTCATTCTTGTCGCGCTTTCGAGTACTCAATTTGCAGCCTTGGTTGACTAGGATTTTGTTCCGGAGTCGATGGGATGAGCTGTTTAACATGAAGAAGAAGCAGGAAGATGTGTTGATGCCTCACATCAGAGCAAGGAAGCAGAAGGGTGAAACTGCTGATGATGAAAGCAGTAGGTTGGTTACTTCTTATGTGGACACTTTGTTGACACTGGAGCTTTCAGATGATGGCAGTACAGACAAGAGAAAGCTGAGTGATGAAGAACTGGTGAGTGCTTGTTCTGAATTCCTGAATGCAGGAACAGACACCACTTCGACAGCACTGCAGTGGATCATGGCTAATCTTGTCAAGTATCCGAGCGTACAATCGAAGCTATCTAATGAAATTAGAGGAGTTATAGGAGTAACTGCTGAAGAAGTTGGCGAAGATGAACTGTCGAAGATGCCTTACCTGAAGGCGGTTGTATTGGAGGGCCTGAGAAGGCACCCACCAGGTCACTTTGTTTTGCCACATTCAGTGACACATGATGTTGAGTTGAATGGGTACACCCTGCCCAAAAATGCTGTTATAAATTTCGCAGTTGCGGAGATGGGTTGGGATCCAGAGGTGTGGGAGGAACCTATGTTGTTCAAGCCTGAGAGATTCATGTCAAGTCAGGGGAGTGACATTCGAGAGGATTTCGACATAACTGGAAGCCGCGAAATAAAGATGATGCCTTTTGGTGCAGGAAGGAGGATATGTCCAGGCTTAGAGTTGGCCTTGCTTCATCTGGAGTATTATGTGGCTAATCTGGTTTGGAATTTCGAATGGACCGCAGTGGAGGGAGATGAAGTGGATTTAACTGAGAAGCAAGAGTTTACAGTTGTAATGAAGCATCCACTCCATGCCCACATTTCTCCTAAGTTAATTAAATAGGCAGCAATTTGTTTTACTATCTCTACTTGTATGCTTAGTGATACCTTTCACAGACATAAACAACTTCTATGTTGCAAGTTCTAACTCATTTGTCAATGAAATTAATTTATTTTCACACTGCAAATCTATTTCAAGCATGTCATCTAGGACAACTATATATGTTCGCTCACAAACAGGTTTGAGAAAAATTGTCATACGCAGGGTATGGAACTAAGCTAGCTCATATAACCTTCGAGCTGGCCTTTATCAAAGCTAGACAAGCTTGGTTTGAACCGAGCCTCTAGCATATTCGAGCCAAACCTGACAACAAGAAGACATTCTATGACATCGCTATAAGCTGCAGGTTGCACGGTATCCACCTTCATTCCTCATTACTCCATTATTATACACTGTACATCCTTTTTCCAAAAAGGTTCACTTTGTGCTTATAGTATTCCTTTTTTTTCAATTGATTTAGGTTTGATTGTTCTCAATTCTTATGTACTCATATCCACCTTGTAGATTGATCACCTTACATAACTTTCAAAATAAGTTTTATACATTGACATAGAAAACAATACGGAGTATAATTTATTAAAATTATATAACGTGTAGTATATTTTATCAAGTTTACCTGATGATTTGAAGTATGATTGATACCGTCATTGCTGTTATGAAATCAGTCTGACAAATTTTATGCCCATCTTGTAGACAAATTAACAATTGCATGTTGTATGGCCTGAATTGTGATTCGTGGTCATGTATGTGGCCATGTGGGCTAATGTGCCAGGTTTGTAACTGTGTTTATTTATTGTTTATTTATCTTGATAAATATGAAGTTGTTCCAAAAAATTATGCTAACCGGCCAAGTAAAGCAAAGAGATACAAACAATAATACAAGTCGCAAACATGGAGAAATGGATTGTGATTATTGTTGTAACAGCATGCATTGCGTTGCTGATCACGACTACCTTTTCTCTCAAATCCAAATCAAAATCAAATCTGCCTCCAGGACCACGAGATGTGCCCATCATAAGCAGCATTTTATGGCTCCGTAAATCATGCATAGAAGTTGAAACAGCTCTCACAGCTCTCTATCCCAAGTTTGGTCCCATACTCACCCTAAACATTGTGTCACATCCTTTTATTTTCATATGCAGCAGTGCTTTGGCTCATCAATCTCTTGTTCAGAACGGCGGTGTGTTTGCTGACCGACCCATGGCGCCACCCACTGAAAAGATCTTCAACAACAACCATTATAATATCAGCTTAGCTGGTTATGGCCTCATCTGGCGCCTTCTCCGTCGGAATCTCACCAAAAACTTCCTCCACCCTTCCCGAGCCAAAGATTTTTCGAGTGCTCGTAAGTGGGTACTTGACACCCTCCTCAGTGACCTCAGGGGTAGTGCGGCTCCTAATGGGCGTGCCATCAAGGTGTTAGACCACTTTCGCTTTGCTATATTCTGCTTACTTGTATTTATGTCTTTCGGAGATAAGCTAGAGCAATCTCGAATCAAAGAGATCGAAGCAATCCAGAAACAATTGTTGACATCCTCCAATCGCTTCCAGATACTCAATTTCTGGACTTCAGTGACTAGGATTTTACTCCGCAATAAGTGGAACGAGCTCTTTAGCTTGAAGAAGGAACGGGAAGAAGTGCTGCTTCCTCATATCAGAGCGCGAAAGCTGCTTCAGGAAGCGAAAATGAGAGCTGCTGATGATGAAAATAACATGAAGGTTAAGTCTTATATAGATACTTTGTTGACATTCGATCTTTTATCAGAAGATGGCATGACAAAGAGAAAGCTAAGTGAAGATGAATTGGTGATTCTTTGTTCCGAATTCCTTAATGCAGGAACAGACACCACCTCGACAGCATTGCAGTGGACTATGACCAACCTTGTTAAGTACCCAAATATCCAGAATAAGCTTCATCAAGAGCTTAAGGGAGTTATAGGTGCACATGCTGAAGATGTTGGCGAAGATGAACTATCAAAGATGCCTTATCTTGAGGCTGTTGTATTAGAGGGATTGAGACGGCACCCACCTAGTCAGTTTTCTTTACCACATGCCGTGACTGAAGAAGCCGAGTTGGGTGGATATAAAGTGCCCAAAAATGCTTACATATTTTTCATGGTTTCAGAAATTGGTTGTGATCCAAATGTGTGGGACGATCCTATGCAATTCAAACCTGAAAGGTTCTTGTCAAATGATCAGGAGGAAGTTGATATCACTGGTAGCCGCGAAAATAAGATGATGCCGTTTGGCGCAGGAAGGAGGATATGTCCAGCCTTGAGATTGGCCATGCTTCATTTGAAATACTTTTTGGCAAATCTGGTTTGGAAATATGAATGGACAGTTGCAGATGGAGATGAAGTGGATTTAACTGAGAAGCAAGAGTTTACTGTTGTGATGAAGCATCCACTCCATGCCCATATCTCTCCTAGGCTAATTAAATAAGCAGCCTCTGTGTTTTACGATATCGACTTGTATGCTTAATGATATACAGTACCTATTACTAAATCCTATTACACCCACAGTAAATTCTAACTCATTTGTCTAGTAATCATCAGTCATCACCCTATAAAACTTCATCAATATGAGAAGCTAGCTAGTTTGGTGAGCCCTCGAGATGCGTTTTGTCAAAACTAGACAAGCTTATTGGTTTGACCCGAGCCAATAAGCCGCCGAAACCAAAATTGGTTGTGAATAAAAACAGATTAATTTGAAATATCCACCATATATAGTACTACATACTTGAATAAAAAAAATACGGATTCTCAAACTTCCCTTATTGTAGAGACTTCTAAACTCGACATGAGAATATAGTAACGAAATTGGGTAAAACATGTGACACTGTCACTTATGCTTAATAGATATATGGCTTGGTAAAATTCGCATAATTAAAACATCCTTGGATTATAAGAATTAAGGGTCTTATGCTTTTCTTTTTTTTTTTTTTTTTGAATAACGGGTCTTATGCTTATTTCTTAGCATATACTAAGAGTATTTCGTATGAACACACATAAGCTACAGTGGGAGCAGATCAGAGGAAGCGTGCAGCAAATATCTTAGTACAAGATGCCATCCACTAGTGGCATCTAGAATGATGTTGTCCCTTAGCTAATCACGTATCCGCCAAACGAATGCTCACCAGGAGTATTTGTACTTGGTATTCTAGCTTTTGTCTGTTTTCTACATATATATTTCATAACATATGGCCCAAAAATGATGCCATATCAGATAAGGAAGTGAGAAAAACAAATTGTAAGCATGGTGGCATGGTTTGCAATCTTAGTAACAGCATGCATTGCAGCCCTGCTTAAGACTGTCCTTTCATGGAACTCCAAACACAAGTCGAGACTGCCCCCAGGACCTCGTGTCTTGCCCATCATCAGCAGTGTCTTATGGCTAAGAAAATCATCCACAGAAATGGAAGAAAACCTCAGAACACTCCGGTCCAAGTTCGGGCCAATTATCACCTTGCAAATCGGTTCATACTCCCTCATATTCATCTCCAGTCGTTCTCTAGCTCACCAGGCTCTAGTTCAGAATGGGGCCATATTTGCTGACCGCCCACATCCATCCCCTACAACTAAGATCATCGGCAGCAACCAGCATGACATTAGCTCAGCTGCTTACGGGCCTAAATGGCGCCTTCTTCGACGCAATTTGACCTCCCAGATCCTCCAGCCTTCCAAAGCCAGGGACTTCTCCCATGCTCGCAAGTGGGCTCTCGACATCCTACTGACTCGCCTTCATGGTAATATTACCTCAGATAATAGAATTAATATCAAGGTGATTGATCACTTTCGCTATGCTATGTTCTGCTTGCTTGTGTTCATGTGTTTTGGGGAAAAACTAGACGAAGATCAAATCAGAGAGATTGAGTCTATTCAGTACCGAATGTTGATGTCTTTCACTCGCTTCCAAATACTGAATTACTGGCCTTGGTTGACTAAAATTTTACTTCGCGGTCTTTGGAATGAGCTCTACAACATGAAGAAGGAAAAAGGGGAAGTGCTAATCCCTCACATCAGAGAACGGAAGCGTCAGCTGCAAGACAAACTTTCTAATGACGAAAGTAGCATATTGGTCACTTGTTATGTGGATGCTTTACTGACGCTTGAGCTTCCAGAGGATGGCGTTGATGGTAGTGGTGTAAAGCGAAACTTATCCGAAGAACAAATGGTGAGTGCTTGTTCTGAATTCTTTGATGCAGGAACTGATACTACCTCGACAGCATTGCAATGGATTATGGCCAATCTTGTCAAGAATCCGGACATCCAGGCTAAGCTTTTCCAAGAAATCAAAGGAATAATTGGACCGGAAGCCAAAGAAGTAGGAGAAGATGACCTCACAAAGATGTCATATCTTAAGGCAGTAGTACTTGAGGGGCTAAGACGACACCCCCCTGGTCACTTTGTATTGCCACACGCAGTTACACAAGATGTAGAATTGGGTGGGTACACACTACCCAAAAACGCGATCATAAATTTCACAGTTGCGGAGATTGGTTGGGATCCAGAGGTATGGGAAGATCCAATGCAATTCAAGCCTGAAAGATTCATGCCTACTATGGGGAGCAATATTCAGGAAGAATTCGACATCACTGGAAGCCGCGAAATCAAGATGATGCCTTTTGGTGCAGGGAGGAGGATTTGTCCGGGGTTCGGCTTGGCCATGCTTCATCTTGAGTACTTTGTGGCTAATCTGGTTTGGAACTTTGAGTGGGCAGCTGTAGATGGAAATGAGGTAGATTTATCTGAGAAGCAAGAGTTTACTATTGTGATGAAGCATCCGCTTCATGTCCACATTTCTCCTAGAATAATAGATAAGAAATAGCTTTCAAATCAATGTGTTCTTGAGTCATCTCTGTGAAGAATAATGTAAGTTACTACGTATCTCTTATCCTATTTACATTGCTTTAGTTTCTTTGATAATCTAGGTTTGGTGTGATATATATGTTTCTTTCCCACAACAAAGGAAGTTTGACGAGTAAAGTGATCAATTTAAAATTAGATTGTCTCTTGAATTTGTGTATTCAAGTAAAAGATAGCAATCCAAATATTGTACGCTAAACCCAACCTCAAATTAAAAAAAAAAACAGTTTCAACAACAAGCCAAGTCAAGCTAAAGTAAATAGCTAAATTTGAGCTGGACGTGGCTGATGATCTCCCTTATGTACCTTCACTTTTAATAGACGAACACCGTGTCCATTATCCTGTTTAAAATGATGCCAAGACAAAGGGCATTTCAAATTTGTCATGTATTTAGAGTGAAGACAACTATTCAACACAAGAATGATTTCGTACAGGGGCAGAAAGAATTGAGTAAAAGCATCCAAAGATAGCCAGAGTACAGAAATACGGAATAGAACTAATGGAAGGCCATACTTAAGTTTATGTAAATTTTCATTATAATGCATCTCCACTAAATGTTGAAGATGAAACTATTTGCTTGATTTGTAAAACAGTAGTACCAGACTAGTGTTTAGGGTGAAAACTTGTCCTATAATTTAGAATTTATATTGTGAGTCAACTAGCCACACAATCAGATTTGCACAATGATAATGATATGATTTATGACTTTGTATGATAATGACAGATGATGACCGATGCTAATTAGATGATGCAAGAACTTAAAAGACAAAGATGACACCAAGAATTGTACGTGGAAAACCCTTTGAATAGGGAAAAACCACGGGAGATTTAGTCTGTCTGCCCTTTAATGTGTTTAATATGTATTTTGTGATGTTTTCTGGGAGTGAGTACAATGAACAGTCAAAGAAGACAACAACTGGATAGTCTGGATCTAGTGCGCTTATAAGCTTTTGATTACAAGAGAAAGAACTATGGAACTGAGTAGTAGAATGGCCATGCTTCTTTTGGTGCTCTAGGTCTTCTATTTATAATCTTCTAGCTACAGAGATCCGTTGCCTCACACAATCCTCCATCAGCACACGATTCTTCACTTTTTGCTCTTATCTGTTCCTCTTCCAGCGGGATAAAGTTGATCCTCTTTATAACGTTAATAAGCATGTTCCTTAAGTTTCTCCACCTGCCTTGATCTTCTCCAATAGATTCTATCTTCAACGGATCAGTTAGTTGTATGTTCAAACTCAAATACGATGTAGCCCAGACTGTGGTCATCTTCAGGTTTGGTGTCCTCCCGGATGGTCATGTGTGATTTTGGTGTCCTGTCAAATGATGACAGCGTGGACAAGGTGTCCTGTTATGAATTTCATCCCCAAACAACTAGACCTAGTTGTTATAAACGGTTCTGTAATCTTAATTGTATACAAGAGCCAGGAGAAAAATCTCGGTTATCGACGCTCTTGCAAAATAAGGAATTCCGAGAAGTGAGGAATTCATTGCTTGATGTAATTTGACATTTTGGGTTTAAATACCATATGATTGTACGGCTTCTCTCAAGCCTCGGTCAACTCTTTTTAGAAAATGAGGAAGTGTCCGTCACTATGCTGCTTGCCTGCTTCAAGTGAAACTTTTGGCACTGACGAGTCATGTTGAATTGTCCTATTGGTAAAATTAAATCTATGATTCAAGTTTACTATTAAGGAGTTTCTTGAAGGGATCATGGGAGAGACATGAATGACCTAGATATTTTGGGACGCAAATTTGAAAGATGAAAGATAAGCATAACTCGCCTATAAGTAAATCAAATGTTTATACCTTCTATTTTCCTTCACCTTAAAAATAAGCTAACAAACAAAAAATCTCCAAATAGTTGAAGCAGACTTATTATGCATGCATAAAAGCTTGTTAAGCATTGTCTAATTTCAAATTCAAGTGGTTTTTTGGCTTAAAGTTCACACTGTGGTTTAAAGTGAATATTTTTATTACAATGTTGATAAAAAAAATTTCCATTTTTTTTATATATTTGGAACAGCTAAAGCGCGCTGCGGGGAAAGGGATATGAAAATTTAACCCCAAGACAATCCACATGTAGGTTGAACTCTCAAACGACCATTAGGCCAACCTTGCTTCTCAAAAAATTAATTACCACTTAAACTCAATCTATAAAGAAATCTAATTTTAAGTTAAATTTAAACCTTCATAAACCATTTCTGTTTTGTTTCTGCAAGTGAACAACCAGTTAGAAGGTCCTCGCTTTTGGGATCATGCCTATACTATGTGCAACAGAATATAAAATATCATTCAGAATGAAAGAGGAAGGGACATAAGACTTAAACTTGGAACAATCAGCCACGTAATGCCTTACGTGCGAGGACACATGATTACAACAACATCGTATTACTTAAGAAAACAGACTAATGATTCTTGTCCACCAAGTAATATAAAAATCAGCGTGACAGTCCATTAACTTTACCGAAAAACATCAACATATATCTGTCTATCCAGTTTTTTAGAGAACAGAGATGCAGTCCAAATTTAATTTTGTGTGAGTCAACTCATATATTTTTCAGCTTACGAACTTTGGGGACTTTCCAGTTCTCTCCAGTATCACAGGTAACATATATGTTTTCTATCTTGCTTTTATTCTGCTTCACTACAGTTTATTTGAGCTATATGTACCAAAAAAACTGTATATTTAAGCAATAAAGTCAACTCTTGAATCTGTTTCATTTCCGTGGTTATGCTACTTTGATACTCCTATCATATGATTATAGATATTGGGCTCGCTGTGTTTCCTGAGAAGGACTGTGTTGTGTTCTAGGATTTGGCAAATGGAAAGTCTGTATTCATCATATCCATGAATGATTAATTTCTGTGGATTGTGGGGTTGATATACCCATATAATATTTTGTGATCATAGTTTTTGTCTAAAATCTCTTTTCTGTAATCCATAAGTGCTGCAAAAACAGTACAATAATTACAAAGTATGGGAGGAGGAAACGGACATGTGACGTACCATTCACAGTATCTCAGTATTCAGTATTAATCACCAGTAGGCGGAGACTTTCTTTGTTACGTTGTGTTTATGGTGAAGAAATTACTGATCAGACTGCTGAAATGCTAAATCCAAATTTTTGTGGTAGATTTTCTTTATTTTGGTTAGGCAGTTACATACTTACATTGCAAAACAAAAATATTTGGTAAGCAATTACATTGCAAATTTGTAAAGCTAAAAGTAAAGTAATAGACTAATACGGAGTAGTATACTCGATCATGTTTATCAGTTTATCTTTAAGACTTCTTGATTCAAGATCGATACAATAATTCCCTTTCTCTTTAAGATTTGAAGTTTTCTGTTACTTTTCTTTGCATAAAGCCGGGGACATGTTATTGCTTACAAGGCTGGACTATACAATATGACAGAAAAGGCGTTGTAGACTTGTAGCCAACTAGCCATACTCTTTTAATCATCTCATATCAATAAAAAAGACAGATTACTCTGTAAAGGTTATTCAGTATCTAGTGAGAATTTTCCACGAAACTAAGTGTATGTCCTGTAGAATACTCAAAGTGGCAAACTTTATTGTCAAAAGCGAAGAAAAGGATCATCTTTGTTTCATTGTTTGGAATAGTCATAAAGGATGCTTCTAGGTTGACCCGCCACTACAGTTTACTTGACCCCTTGAGCACAAGGAAGCATCATAATAAAGGACTATAGGACACCACTCGAGCATTGTCCACAATGTTGTTATTAGCTATCACTTATCACCTATATCAGCAATGACGAATGTTGTATGGACTGCTGTACACCATTGACTATTATTTTGTCTCTTGAGAGTTACATAGACCTTGACTAATGGTTCAAGAATGATGCTACCAGATACAGAAGAGAGACACAAATTGTAAGCATGGAGATATGGCTAATGATTACGTTAACAGCATGCATTGCAGCCCTGCTCAATGCCTTGCTTTCGTTGAATTCGAGATCAAATTCGAAAAAGAGATTGCCTCCGGGGCCTCGAGGAATTCCCATAATCAGCAGTATTTCATGGATCCGGAAGTCAACCACAGAATTGGAAGCAGCCCTTAGAACAATCTGTTCTAAGTTCGGCCCGATTGTCACCGTGCCCGTTGGTTCACGTCCAGCCATCTTCATATCCAGCCGTACTTTGGCGCACCAGGCCCTGATTCAGAATGGAGCCATATTTGCAGACAGACCTAAGGCGCTTCCTACTTCCAAGATTGTCACCAGCAACCAGCATAACATCAGCTCAGCAGGTTATGGACCCACCTGGCGCCTCCTCCGCCGCAATTTGACTGCACAGATCCTACACCCTTCCAGAGCGAAGGACTTCTCCTATGCTCGCAAGTGGACGCTTGACATACTCCTCAACAGCCTCAAGGATAGTGCAGCCTCAGATAACCATGCCATCAAGGTGATGGACCACTTTCGTTTTGCTATGTTTTGTTTGCTCGTGTTCATGTGTTTTGGGGACAAGCTAGAAAAATCACAAGTGAAAGAGATTGAAGCGATTCAACACCGAGTATTGACTACGTTCACTCGATTCCAAACACTCAACTTCTGGCCTTCTGTGACTCGCATTTTACTCCGCAATCGTTGGAATGAGCTGTTCGGTCTGAGGAAGAAACAGGAAGAGGTGCTCATTTCTCATATCAGAACACGTAAGCTGCTTCAGCAGGAGGGTAGAATTGCTGATGAAAGTAGCAGCTTGGTCACTTCTTATGTGGATACCCTGCAAACATTGGAGCTTTCGGAAGATGGTATAACACGAAGGCTAAGTGAAGAAGAATTGGTCACTGGTTGTTCTGAGTTCCTTAATGCCGGAACTGACACAACCTCGACAGCATTGCAGTGGATTATGGCCAACCTAGTTCTGTACCCGAAAATCCAAGCTAAGCTTTTCGAAGAAATTAAAGGAGTGATTGGTGAACAAGCTGTAGAAGTTGGGGAAGATGTTATGTTAAAGATGCCTTACCTTAAGGCTGTAGTGTTAGAGGGACTGAGGCGGCACCCTCCGGCTCATTTTGTTTTGCCACACGCTGTAACCCAAGAGGTAGAGCTGGGTGGGTACACAGTGCCCAAGAATGCAGTCATAAATTTCACAATTGCGGAGATGGGTTGGGATCCAGAGGTGTGGGAAGATCCGATGCAGTTCAAGCCTGAGAGATTCTTGTCAAGTCACGAAGAATTTGATATCACTGGAAGCCGGGAAATTAGAATGATACCTTTTGGCGCTGGAAGAAGGATATGTCCAGGCTTTGCATTGGCCTTGCTACATTTGGAATACTATGTGGCGAATTTGGTTTGGAACTTTGAGTGGGCAGTTGCAGATGAACATGAGGTGGATCTGTCTGAGAAGCAGGAGTTTACCACTGTAATGAAGTATCCGCTCCATGCTCACATAATTCCTAGGCGAAGAATATAAATAGGCCTTTGTTTTGCTAATAAATGTTTGTTTGGGACTCGTCAAAATTCTATAGTGATCTCTGCCTGGTGATTTCTGTACAGAAGATATTATCTAATCAATCTCAGTTGATATTGTTATCGTCTTCTTAGCTTAAGTTCATCCACAACAAGACATCAAGTGATCTACAGAATTATACTGCGTGCAAGCGAAAAATTGTTCAGAAGTGCTATTTGAAGATCTTTTATCGTAAATGGTTCGTACAAGAATGCGCTTTACCACAGCTGTACAGCCATTCTGTCGAAATTCAGCTGTTAACACTGACCATAGAATACTGAAGTTACCCTGAAGTTCAGCTCTTAACACTGACCATAAAATACTGAAGTCGCCCTGCAATCTCTCGTTCTCGTTGGAGACGATACATCAAAAGATGCAGCTTACGAAGGCAATTTCTCACTGACATTTAGCATCATGGTCATACAACGAATAAAACATGGTTATCGTGAGCTCCGTGAAGTTTGACACGACCAATAAGATTGATTGTTTGCAGACAGGAGTTTAAAGCGTTAAGTTTCCTCTTCGGCCCAAGTATAACAAATGCCCCCTATTCACGGACGCTGCCACGCTGGTGTACCACTTAAGCACCAACCACGACAGGCGTCGATAACAAATTCTCTAAATTTTGAATACGTCTTATCCATAGGTGTCCTATTATTCGGTCCTGTAAATTGCTGAAGTTCTGTAGTGTGTTCTAAGCCTGTAACATGACTTGGAAGCTCACCAGATCACCTTTATAAACTACTCCGTATCAAATAAGTATGAAATCAGGACATTATTGTCAGACCATTCTCCTGTAAGTCTAATGTTTTTGTATTCAGTGACAACAACACAATAGTACATATAAATCAAGAATCAAAATCAGCTACTCTAGTCTGGAAAAGAGAAAAACAGAATAAATAGAAAGATCAACTTCTCGAATCCAAGAAAACACAGAAGTGCACTCTCAAGTAAATTAATTTCAAAACTCAGAATCCTCGGGGAAGATAAAAAAAATTGAACATACAAAAAAGGTACTTCCCACTGTGACTCGCCACTAAGCAAATTTAACTGGGAAATGTGATGGTATTCTAAACAACATCAACTTCACCTTCAACCCAGCCATAGCTTATCCCAAAGATTGCAGAGACAGGAAAATGATCCGCATCTGTAGTTTATCTTAAACCAGATCAGAGTATTCTATATAAATGCCAAGGACATGGATCCTTATTTGTTCACATAAAATCATAGTCGTCTCCATCATCATATGCAGAAATAACAACATCATCATCGGCTTTATCAACATGAAGCTGCTTCTTTTTTGCACCTGCAGAAAACAACCGAGAGATTGTGTAAAAAAAAAAAGGAAAAGCAGAAAATTCCATGCATACCCCAAGTGTTCAGAAAAACAGACTGAACAATGTAGATGCACCAAAGAAAGGCAAACTTTCCCTTGCTGGGCATCTTCTTATAGAACTAAAGTGAGGGGAAAGGCATATGAACAGAAATCACAATAAATGCATCCTAGGAGTACACTAGTACAGTCACCCATAGATACAAGACCGGAAACAACTGCAGCCCAAGAACATATACATTAACGACAAAGACCCCCAACCTCAGAAATAATTATTTCCTTCTGGAAGTTGTAGCAGGCCTATCCCCTCATAAACTTCCTGAAATGAAGCATGTCGCCAGGTACAGATGTAACTGACTTCCGAAGACTTGGTTTTTTCCTGTTCTCAACTATGGATGCACTATCATCTAACAGCCCCCCCCCCCCCCCCCCAACACATTGCTACCCAAACAAGGGATGTCAGTTTCCCCCCTCTACTTCCCCCTTCCAAACAAGGTATGATATCAAATTTTGCATCTCCGATCTTTTCCTCAACAGATATTACATCCTTTTCTACAACTACGTAACTCTCATTTAGAGTTTTCTGTTGAACTACATATCCTGTGAAGCGTCCCAAACATCTACCACCATCAGCTTATGCAAATGTCCCTGTTTGGTATAATAAGCCCATTGAAAAAAGACAGTTTGAAATGTGATGAGCCGCACCTTGAATCATCCGTCCAAGTAGTATATACCTCCATCTATAGCTCCATCAACTAGGTGAATCAACCTAAGATAGTTGAAATGACAATTTTACGACAAATATACATGTCAATTGTGACTTCGGAGTCCACAGCATTTCTACCAACACCAAAAGCTGTGTTCTATGTACTTATCTTACTTATACTTTGTTTATCCCCTTCTCCTCTAAGGTTTCTCCTCCACAGTTTTCCAAGTCATTGACACTTCCTGACTGTACAGAGCACCGAAATTACTTCAAGACAGAAAGGAAGCCTAATTAGGAACTATATTCAAGAACTACAATTTGGCTGGAGTGCTCGACAAAAGCCTATAAAGAACTACCAAAAAATTGATGAATTTATACACTTTGTGCTCGTCACAAAACCCATGTACCTTTGAGAATACCAGTAGAAAGACAGTAGCCCAGACCAAAACATATACCCACTTTTCTCTGGAAGACAGAAAGTGCTCTACATCATCTTTCACTGTTGTAACAAACAATACAATATTTTTTTAGGGCATTTCAGCAGCTTGTCCTGCTGCTTTTCTCAAAGCAAAGCAAGAAATCTCTTTAGGTTTAAGTCACAGGGGGAAAAAAAACCAGGCGAGAATAACTCTAAACAAATGCAGTTAGATTGAAGTGATAGCTGATGGGACATAATCTCGCTCACATCTAAGCAGGAATGCAAAAGAAGATCATGGTCATTACTATCAAAAACCTGGTGAGTTCAAATACTGCCAATTCATCTCCTAAATCAAGTCGCATCATCCTGAAAGAATCTAACAGGATTGGGCTAAGATTGGCTGCTCAATCCCAAAAGGTTTATAAATCTCACCTCATACCACAAGCTCAAACTTGGTCACACATCAAGATAAGCTCCAATTTACAAACATTGGTTTTTTCCAGAACTCAATCGCATGACTGAGTCTCTTTGCTCAAAATATCTTAATTTTAACATGCGTTTTTCTTATACAAACCCAACACCAACATAGACAACATGCAAAAGCATTCATACAGATATAATATGGAGGCTTACCTGCTTTCTTCTTGCCAGCATTGGCCTCTTTCTCCGCCTTCAGCTTTTCATTTGCAATAGCCGTAACAGAGGAGGCAACTTCCTTGGCGTCAGCAGCTTTCAATGTAACTATTGAAAGCCTCATTACTGCCTTCAGTAACCCAATATAATGGTAACTTTTCTGCATTGAATAACAAGTCAACGGTAAGTGAGACTTTTGCCTATCTCATAAGCAGACAAAAAAAGAACTATGACCACATGATAAAACAAAAAAAAAAAAAAAAAAGAAGAAGAGAAAGGACATGACAACTGACCTCATACGGCCGAAGCTTATTAGAAATCAGCTCAGCATATTCTACGAAGTCACTTTCAGACTTGGGTATAAAATTTTCGAGGGTCTTATCATCCGCACCCTTTTTACCAAACAGCTCCGTTGTGGACTTATAGTCTGCTTCCTCCACTAGCCTGCAACAATGAATTCAAATAAAAAAATCACTAAAATAGGGCTAACTAATCACCACATAAGCAGCCAAGTGCTTAAAAGAATGTTCCAGTTATGGTCACAAAAGCTCTAAGCTGCTAAGGGCAACATGAAACAGAACAAAAAAAGTAGTTCTTTACATCTAGCAAAAGCAAATAGTGTAAAAAGATTTGTCTGTGGCAATTGCAATGGCAAAAACACTCATACTGATCTAATCATCTACATGGAAGTTAACAGACCTGAGTCCTCCAAGTACAAACCAAACAATCACCCCTCCATCTTGTTATCTAAGTGCTATAACAGGCTTAATTCTTGAGAATATAGAAGATTGGATACTCTACAATAGTGACTAACATTTCTGGGGTCCAATAGTGCCAATTAGATATGGGCTTTTCACATATTACACAAAACCAAGCAACAGACAATGATCTTGCTGCCACAAGTCAAAATTTTCAGGGCATATATTCCACAATATACAACTACAAATACCTCTTACACCCAAAATGCTAGGATGTACGTTTCTTATTACTTCAGTGGAATAATAATGCTTATTTCTGCTTAGAAAACCCATGTCTTTTAGACAGTAAGACATTTGATATGCCTAGTAAAGGTAACAGAGTAACTGTTCCTTAAGCAAAAAGAATTGATATGAAACCAACTATCAAGTTGAATTAGCAGGTCAACAACAGTGAAATGTTATTTAATCACTATATTATACGAGGAAACCTCAAAGCCTCTACCCTTCTATGAACTGAAATTTTCCTCATTAGTGGATCTCCATGCATCTCTACTGTGAAACAATAAAGTATACAAGCAACGTTTAATAGTGGTAGCACCATCCTCAGACTAACCTTTGCTGGCGCAGTTTTTCTGCGACAGGATCTAGTGGTGTTTCTTTTATTGCTTCCGCATCTTTACCTTTCTTTCCAGCTTCTTTAGTTCCAGCCTTTTTGGCTGGCTTTTCGGGAGCTTTTACCGGTGCAGGTGCCTGCAAAACCTCACAGAGACGAGCAGAAACTGAACAATGAGAAGAACTACAGGATGACAAACAAATGAAGTTAAAGACTCACAGGAAATTAGTTATAGTTACTATATATCACAAGGTAAAATTAAAACAAACAAAGACATGCAGGTAGAATCAGTCAGTGAGCCACAGTTGAATAAAACTAAAATTATAACTCAATTGGTGATTCCCACATTGCCTAATCCAACAGCGACAAACTTATCATGAATAACAACACACCTAAACCAAAATCAATATACAAGTTCGGCACGAAGTAAGAAAATACCCCCTACATCAAAGAGGGCATTCCAACCATACCGGTTCAGATTCATCTTCATCCTCCCACGATTCCTTAACATCATCATCATCAGCATCTTCATCATCCCAATTACTGATTGGTTCTTCCTTTTTAAGAAGAACTGGCACTACCTCATCCTCTGAATCAAGAAAAACCATGTTTCTATAATTAGCCATACCGCCAATAAACAGGAAGAACAAAGGCCAAATTTCTATTAAAATAAAAATTCTAGTTTTGAAAGTTAATGCAAACTCAATTCAGAAACCTGCTTAACGTAGTTTGCATAACATAAAAAATGAGCAGCATATAAATCATCATCCGAGCTTCTCACATGGACCCCAAAATTAGCTCAAAACTAGCTACATGGAATACACACTAGCATAAACAAGGGATCCCAGGTCCTACAATATGCTTGCAACAAAAAATTCTAAGCACTGAGCCAAAAGAATATATGTGATTTAATAGTGCACTATATAACATATATTAAAAAAGAAACATTTGACAATTGACAAAGGCAGACAAAAATCCGAACCCTTGATCTTCAGATACTAACAGTACTTACGGTATGCCCGCCATAACAGAATACCAATGTAGATTTCTTTTTGTTTGATAATATATCTGGAGCGTTCAATTTAACCCTTGTAGTCAAACCAGAAGAGAAACACAAGTTCTAGCTCAGACAAGCAAGTAACAAAGATCACTGACCCAGTATCTTACATTTACAAAAGGAATTGGTAACAAGAAAACCATTGTTTTTGGTTGAGCAGGAAATTGGAAATAACCAAAAGGTTAGATCATTTAAAAGACAAGCTCTATAACACATAGAAAAAGTGTCTGTATCATAGAAAACTTACCCCAGTCCTCCATGGTTTCCTCTTGTTTAGGAAAAATTTCACACAGTTCAAAGAATTAAGTTGCTGCAAACGAACGACAGCCTGCATAGAAAACAGACGTCAATACTCAACACAAACCCTCTTTTGTACAGCTAAATACTGGGCCAATAGAACGGAAAGAATACCGTGAACCCATTTTCACTAATGTGTCACTATGCTTTAAAAAGCTTCTTTGGATATCAACACAATCCCTACTATACCAAGGGAGTATTTCGACAGAGGTCTTAAACATTACTCTACTGTCAATACACACTAGCATAAACATCCAGTTTGTACGAAGAATAAAGAAAAACAAACCCTTCCTCGGAAAACAATTAACAGAGTGGGCATCAATATCGGAAAAAAGTCTATATCTACATAGCAACAGCAATATACACAACATCGACTCTACCAGACAAAGTTAACAAATGTAGAAATCACAGTATCATGGTGATCTCGCCTCAACTGAATACATTTACTTACTTTACACAATTCTTCGAAAAACAAACACACCCAGGACGGGTATTATCTTAGCAATTGCAGGTTAAGGACACCAAAGTCTTGTTTCATAGCTAACTACTAAACGCAGCACGATTAAAAAAAAATAAAAACGCAAGCTT
>CAAKMY010066137.1:0-17325 GCA_901111285.1 Corrigiola litoralis
AACGGACCAATTCCTTACATTAGGCCTAAGGCAACGCATTATAAGCCCTATTGCAACGAAAAAACGCGTTGCCAATGCCCTTAAATGTAGTAGTGGAGGGAATACTTGCATTTTGTAAAATTAAGCACGGGGGCTTGGTATTTAGGGCATTGTATGCATTGTTAAACCTAGTGATTCTATTCCTAGCAAGGCATGGTTCTAGGGCATTATGTGAGCATAATTGAGCATGATTACGTCTAATTAATTTCGCTTAAGGCATGATTAGGCATAATTAAGCACATGGAAGCACGTTTTGATAATACATTGCATGAATCATGTAAAGCATGGCATTTTTACTTAACCTATTGCAAAGCTTGAGACTTGTGAAGGGATAAGAAGAGAAGATCACTTACTTGGGCATGCGTGGCACGAGACGAGATATGAGTCTTGGCATTTTTGAAGTGCGAGTCGTAGGGCGCGTCCTTCGTCGGTTGAAACTCGAACATAGGGCACCGCCGGAGAGGGTTAGGGTCCTCGGCGATGGGAATGTTACTACGCTTCCTTTGACGGTTTGGTGCCATTTTTTTCGCTTGTAAGGAGAAGAAATGAAGTGAAAAGAAGTAAGAAACGTAAAGATCTTGATAACTATGGATTTTTTGTGCGATTTAATGGATTTTGATGTAATATTGCCAAGAAATCAAGAGCAAGGGGCGGTTTTGAGAGTTAGACAGAGGAAGGGTGAAGCGGAAACGAGGGAATAGGGTCTGAAATGGGCTTTTAAAGGTATAAGGGTCCGACAGAACCCCCCGTATGTCCGACCAGACGCCGATAATGTCCGACCAGACCCGTATTGTAAATGGTCCGACCGGACACAAGTGTTGTCCTGTCGGACGCCTCCCTCTGTCCGGCCGGACATGGAGCGTGTCCGGTGAGACTGAAGAAGGAAAACCGCATGTACTGCGGTTTACTATGTCACCTTTTCGAATTCTTGGTAAGTTTCTGAATTTTAGGAAAGCGCGTGACACTGCCAGAAGGTAAATATTTTTGTAAAATTTAATTTTTTAGATCGTGATATGATTTCTAATCGGTTGTGAACTTTTTTTTCAGATTTGTTTGTTATATTTGAAAAAATTCTAACATTGTTTGACTTAAGGAAAGTCGAAGTTTTGTCTTGTTTGACTTCAGGAAAAGTCAAGGTTGTGTTTGGCTTCCAGAGAAAAGTCAAGATTTTGTGTTATTACTATCTGTTTCGTGTCGGCATATGAGACGTCGGATTATCTCTATCGTTGGCTTATGAGATGCCATATTATCTCTATCGTTGGCTTATGAGATGCCATATTATCTCTATCGTTGGCTTATGAGATGCCAGATTATCACTATCGTTGGCTTATGAGATGCCAGATTATCTTTATCGTTGGTCTATGAGATGCCATATTATCTCTATCGTTGGCTTTTGGGATGTTGGATTATCTCTATCGTTGGATTGTGGAATACCTGATTATTCCTCAAGGTTATATATTATTGGTTACGTTTGTTGCCTTTGTACAGGTAGCAAAAGGATACGTTGGAGATCGTTCAGGTATGATTTCTAACCTTGGTTACGGTGTCGGTTTCAACTTTAATGTTCGTTGCTTTGCAACTCCATCAAAGGTGGGGAGTCTATAGACACTGTAATTCGTCCGTGTCAAACCCGATGATGAAAGTCTTTCGTACTCGCGTAGTCTGGATCATAGGTAGATGAAGTGTTAGTATGGAGTGAGCTCGAAACTCGAGATGTGTCTCAATTGACGGGAAAAGGTTAATAGTTGTGTTAAAAGTGTGTTAGCACGGGCTGGTTTAATTAGACTCGATGTTTCAGGTCGATCCTAAACTATTAACTGAGTGATTAATCCTTGTTAGATGGTTAATGAGGCTTAGGCCCGCTTCCCTAGGTCCTTGCATGCACTAAGACGGATTAGGATTAAAAGAAAAGATAAATGATTGGCGGCAAATGCAAAAGGGTCCGACCGGACCTTACTAATGTCCGACCGGACATGACTTATGTCCGGTCGGACCCCTTGGTTGTCCGACGTCGGAATGATTTAAATCGAAAATGGTCCGGCCGGACAGGGGTTCCGTCCGACCGGACCCCTCCAGGGTGTCCGACAGAATACCCAGCGTGTCCGGTGAGGGGGACGGAGAGGTTTATTTTGTTATTTCTTTCCTCTTTTCTCCCATCCGACCTAGTACTAGGTTTTGTACATTTCCACTCCCCTATATAAGGGAGGGGAAGGTTTTGACCTAGAGGAGGACTTTAAACACATTTTTGACCTAATTCCACAAAAGTTCACAAGAGAAATCAGATTCTAAGGATAAATGTTTGGTTTTAGGGCCTCCTAAAAGGCTAGGGTTTGTTCAAGAGAGAGATTTCAAGAGAGAAGAGAGTATCTCTAAACACATCTAATCCAACACTGATCCTCATGTTAGTACACGGTATAACTTGAGGGTTAATTTACAAGCTTAGCTTGTTCCCTTCGGTCTCATTGTTATTGTTTTGGTTATTGCTATATTTTAGCATTGTTAGAATTCTGTAGAGAACTTTAGTATCATCCTAGGATTTGTATTTGATAATGGCTACTATCATATGGTTAGGAGAACTTTACATTTCGCTAACCCCTAGAAATCATGTTTAGGTTTGTGGATATTGATGTGTGGTAGATATCATGTTTAGATTTATTATGGACTAGAGCCATGCTAGGTTCCCTTGTACATACTTATATAGATGAATGGTTAGGATTTTGTTAGGGTTCATGTTAGTGTGTTTACGCATGTTTCTTGAGTAGCAAGTTATATATCATTGTTTGTTAAATGGAAAACACATGCTAACAACTTGGCGAAGTTTAATATGCTCATTTAGTGAATCACTTAATACAACACTAGTACGAATCTTGTTAGATGTAACACACAACAAAAAGCCCTAAATTAACAGTTGTGCTTAGTAAAGACCGAAAGGGCAACGAGGGTGTCTTCTGGCTTCCGTAGTTGTAACTTTGCAATCCCGAACCATGAATATAGCCTACGGGTCAAGAGTTGAAGTCATCTAAATTTGTATCACCTTTATTGGTATGCGGTTTAGATCTGCCAAGGGTTTAAAGAAATAAATCGATTAGTAGGGTAGATTGACGATCCATTCGATCTAAATCCACCTCTCAAACATCGAGCAAACTATTGTGGTGATACGTGTATGGGCCATGTGGCTTTTTTAAATGGCTTAGGTCATTGGAGGCATGTTGAGCAATGGGTTTCTTAATTCCCTAAAAAATTAAGTGGCGGATTCCATGTTTTTATACAAGTATCCGGTTCAGTCACAAGTAGGGTCAACTTTCGGGTCCTACACTTACGAATATTGCATCTGAAACTAAATTGACTGGTTTTGTTGAATAGTATTTTAAGTTACCTCGGAGTTAAAAGAAATATTATAATAAAAGCAAACATAATCATATGCATGAGATAAAGTTTTAAAAGAGATGGACAATATGCGAAGTTTTATTTTTAGTAGATATACGAAACATATCATCACCGAAGAGAAATGTTTGACCTTTTATAATCCATTTTAGAAAAAAACAATGGGATAGAATTCCTAGATATACAAAAATCAGATTGAATATTCATGTAACAAGTTAATATGAATTCCCAATACATACTATTATGACTTGACCCATGCAACGCATGAGCTTCAAAACTAATTCAGTTTTATTTAAGGGTTCATCATAAAGTTAGACCGATAAAGAGGATCATAATTAGAAGTGCTATATAAAGCATACCCTACAAATATTATAAAAAAAACTATATAAAAAAGGTGATATAAAATAAATAAACTGTATAACGCGAGATGCGCCAGCGAGAAATATAAGCCCAGCGAGACAGAGGTGCTAACCACAAAAGATGAGCATTTTCGATGGTTATTCTATAAGAGGAACAAGAACTTCTCATCCTGCTTTTTGGAAAGATATAGATTGAAGCAGCTAATGCTGTGGGGATGAGGGATATGAGGATTCAAACCTAGCAACCCTCAGACAAATTGAGCTTCTAACCATTGGCCTACCTTACTCCTCATCTCCAACATATCTGAATTAAGATTTTACGAGTAATACAACTAATTGGGGAATGGTGGGCATTTGCACTACACTAGTGGTTTATTTGCAGATGATGCCTGCCACTTCCCATTTGGTTATTTCCAGCGTCTTAGCCCAGCAATGGATTTTTTAGTTATTCAATTATTTCGTTTTAAAGTTGCACGTACACATTTGTTACTGGTTACACTAGTGAACCTTCATTTAGACCGCAAATGACATTTCTTAATAAATTTTCTAAATGAATCCATATTAAGTCAATCTGCCGCCGCTAGAGAGAGAAACAAGAGAGAGAGAGAAACCCTAAACTCATAAAAGAACAGAGGAACTCTAGTGGCTCGCCGGCGGCTATTCCGCCCAGTCTTCCTCGCTACCGCCGGCGAGCCCACCATTATCCTGCACAACGTTCCCAACCCAGACCCACCCACCCGTCAACCCTCCCTCCCCGCCTCCTTCTAGTCGCTCAAGTCACCCTCTTTCTTCTAGTCGTTGGCCCATCCGCCCACCACTCTCCTTCGCCTCCAATCCGTCGTCGCCTCTTCTTACCATCATCACAATTTTTTTCAGTTCTTTATCCCCCCCCCCCCCGGTTTTCCTTGTGGGGTTTATTCTCTACAATCAAAGGAAGCTGATCGGAGGTTTGTTTGTTGCTTATTTGGGTGCCTTGTTTGACCAGTTGTGGGTGTTTGGATGTGGGGCTACCAGTTATTGAAGTTCCAGGGTCTTGTCTCAAAGTGTATAAAGCTCTTATCAATTTCCGATGACATCGCTTTTGTTACTTCAGCTTGAACGGTAGATTTATTGCCTGATTTTCGGATTTGTTTGGTCCTTGATTGTTAGGTTGGTTGTCCTGTGTACTTGCTACATTATTGTTTCAAGTGTGCATTGATTGTGCACGTGAGTGTGGTTGGTTGGGATAGTTTGTGCAGTAGTTGTGGCTTTGTTGTGTAGTTGCTGTGGCTTTTCGGTTTTCTGTGAGTGCTTCTTAAGTTCTTTCTAAGTACCTTGATGTTATTGTGTTATTTCAATGAAGAACATTACTAGCTCTATCACGCTTTTGGATGTGTTGTCTACACTTTTCTACTGTAAAGATGAGATTGAGGGTAGGGAGATTGATGATTTCCTTAAGATGTGGAAAAGTCAGGCTGAAACCATTATGGGTATTAAGTCTATTAAAGAAGAGGCGAACTTGTTGCTCAAGCATAAGTCGTTTTTGGAAGCTATGCAGATTTATCATAGGGCTATGAAAATTTTATGTATCTTCTGCCTTCAGTGTAGCATCGAGGATACTATTTTCAAGGAGATAGCTCTTTCTTTATTGTTAAACATAACTGCATGTGCCCTCAAGCTCCAAATTTTCGATAGTGCTAAAAGGATTTGCTCCGTAGTATTGAAGTTTTTTCCGCATAATTCAAAAGCTTTGTACCGACGTGCTATAGCTTGCTCAGGTTTGGATTTGTTGGAAGAGGCTAAAAGGGATCTTATGGATGCTCTAGTGTTAGAGCCTAATAATACAGATGTTATTAGAGAACTGGATCTTGTTGAGAGGACCATTTGTGCCAAGAGTAATGGCAAAAGAGTTTATGTGGATTCTAGTGTGTGTGTCTCTGTTGAGGAAGGAAGTAAGAGGGTTCTTAACTTAGCCTCAGATGAACTAGGAGCGAAAAAGTCATGTAAAACCAATGAAATCAAATTGGTTGTTGGAATTAATAAGGATGAAAACATGGATTTGAGTGAACTTATAGATTATTTGCCTAAGCGAGAGAGGATTGAAGCTCAGAAGGAGGATATTAGTGGAGATTTTAAGAATGTGAGGGTTGAATCCATGGAATTAGAGTCTCCCATTGTTAATAATTTTGTAACATTGGGCGACAATCAAGAAGCTAGGAAAGAGGTAACTGATAAGGAGTTTTGTAGCAACTTTGATGAGCGTTAATTTGAGTTTACAAAGAAGGGAGGAGGACACTCCCAATTAAGGGTTCCTGTGCAAATATATGAAATGCTCCTTCATGGTAAGGAGGTGAGCTTTCATCAACATGATCAACATTCAATGTTGTCAATTAGAACTCTTAGAACTTCTGCTGAGGAAATTGGTACGGGCACAAGGTGCTTTAAAAGGAAGAAACCAAGGAAAAGAAAGCGTAGAGGGAAATCATCGAGGACTCGAGCCACTAGTACAGATGGTTCGTCCTCCATAGATGCTCATGAAAAGAAAGCGGGTTGTGATAGTCAAGGCGAGGATTCAGATTTCTCGTTGACTTATTACAATCAAAGTACTGCTGGTGTCTCTAATGATTCAAAGTCTTTAGTTGCTTCCGAGTTGATTCATAACTTCCTGTCTAGCATGTTCTCTCCGGGTATAAGAAGGGCTAATCGCAGATATTTGAATAGGGGTTTGGGATTGAAGGATACAAACCTTCTTTCCTTCAGTAAGGGTCGTCACCCACAAGCTACTCTGAAGTCCTCCATCAATAAGCTTCAATTTTCTACTTTTGTGTGTAGAATGGTGGGATATGGTCCCTTGAGCTGGCGTTTTAAATATCCCTTGGTCAGGATGCTTAGGAAGAGCAAGGCCTCAAGGAGGCCTATTGGTTTAAGGGGCAGTCTCAAGGAATCAAAATCAATGAAACTTTTGGAGCCTGGTGCCCTCGATTTCTTGTTGTCAAGCTTTGAGGTTCATAAGCCTACCTTTGTCTTCTCCTCGAAGATTCCTATGACAATAAGGAGGCCCAAGTCGTTGGGTAGACTTAGATCTAATGACATTCGGAGTAAAGGAGGGTCTTCCAAGAAAGATCATATTATGAGGTCTAATTCTTTCTCATCTATTCCAAGTAATTGGAAGAGTAATGTCTTTGTTCTACGACCTAGTAACGTATGTTTGTGTTGCAGATTTACCCATAGCAATGCAAAGAGAAAGGGTTGTCAAGTCCATACTGATCCTTCGTGGCAAGAAAGTACTCTACTGACTAGAAGAAAGCGTCTTGTTGCTGATCCTAGTTCTACTAATATTTTGTTTTGTAATAGTTTAAATTTTAATTTTTGTTGCTTTATATTCTGACTCAGAGAGTCAGATGAACACTTATATGTAAACCTTATTTTACTATTGTCAAAAAAAAAAAAAAATCCTTCATTAAATCCGTCTCTTTCAGTACTTTAAAATTTCACATTGCTTATAATGCATCTGAGAATTGCACTATGAATCTATGATCTACTCACGTCCGCAAGTACCGAACAAATAAGATGTCTATATAAAAAACTACGCAGCTCGTACTATCCAGATAAACGGTGCTTAATAACTCCCCTTTCCTCGTCAAGCTGAAAATTGGCCTTCTCAAACTGGCTGCTGGAGAAGAAGGGCTTCAAATCATAAATTTCATAGTCCTGGGCCTGCATACAAAATTAAAGATAAGTCAAATGGTTCTTCCATTCTGAACAACACAAGTTTACTACACAACACAGCTCAATATACCTTGTGTTGCAACTCTTCAATTTTGATGTCAACATGAGCGATCTCTGCAGTAGAACCAGACACAAGTTCTTCGAAATGTAGTGCATCCTTCACAAGTTCACGGAGAAGGTGCAGAAGCAATTCATTGTAATCCTTCTTGTAAGTTGTATACCTCTTAAATCTCTGCAAACAATAATAATCATGAGGACAAAAACTCTCCTACTTATGATCGTTTAGTAATTTGCTTTGTTTGGTAGGTTTAAATAAATTGTACAAAGATTACATTCTAGAAACAGACTGAAAGATATCAAAGCAAACACGGCTAGTCATATAATTACGACCAAGATTACCACGGTGGCTTCACTAAACTCTCAGGTTTACCCAAATGATTATGTAAGACATGAGCACCCAGTAAGAACCACTGTGATTTTGTAAGGAACGACAGCTTAGAAAACATATTTGCATTGAAGAAGAAAGCCAATTGACATGGTTGCAAGTAATACATGAAAAAAGCAGGGTACAGCTAGGTTATATATCATGTGTAATTGATATCATGAAATATGATTACCTTTTGTAAAGCCTTCTGTACCCCAAATTTCTGAGTTGAAATGAATGAATCAAGCAAGACACGGATCGCCATGTCAACGTCCTCCTGTGTAACATGCTGCCTCAGGTGCATTCGGGCATGTGCCTCAGACATTCGAATCATTGATTCTATGTGCCTTACGGCGATCGGGACACCTTGTCCATTCTGCAACAAGTTCAAAACAAATTGTGAAATAGCATTTCCAAAAAGACGTGAAATTTAGTTGTAGAAGAGAAACAAACACAAATCGATGTCGTTATATGTCTACTCACAGAAGATTCCCTTCGCAATTCGGCATATACGTGCGTAAGTTTATCTAAGTCGGCATCATGTAACCTAGGGAAAACATTCAACTTGGCGTATGTTATGTACTTCTTCAACAACTCCTGGGAGATAATCTGAAACGAAGGCATGAGAGTGGGTTAGTATCATGCATATCGTCAAGCTATCAATAAGATGAATAGCATTCTACATCAGAACCTCGGGATCAACTTGGTTCGTCGAGTTGTCATCATCATCAGTTTGAGAATTGCTTATTGACTTGTCATCTATGTTGGCACCACTGGGTTTTGATTTGCAATGGCTTTCCACAACAAATCTCGCTAGCATTTCATCAGTAACAGGATCAACTAGATCCTTCATTGAAGATCATATCAGGAATTATCTAAATAAACGGTCAGCATGAAACTAAAAGTAAAGTTGGACAATTGACTACCTTAACAACGCATAGGATGTCAAATCGAGATAAGATAGGATCTGTGAGTTCAACGTTCTGTGAAAAAGTCTTAGAAGAATCATACCTGAAAAGAAAAATTAAGAATAGAGCACCTGATTAACTGGGGGCCATAATCCCAGGGCCAACAAAAAGCACAATTTTGAGGATTTGACCAAGACAATGGATTAACTCAAATAGATACAGGAAATTAGCTATTCAAAGTAGAAAACACCATAACTATTATAAGGTCAAATAACATCATATTCTTGTCTCTCTACCTTCCTCCAATTGGATTTGCAGCAGCAATGACAGAGCAACGAGCCTGGAGAGAGGTCACAATTCCAGCTTTCGATATGCTTATGCTCTGCTGCTCCATTGCTTCATGGATACTTACCCTGTTAATGTAGAGAGTAATAAATAATTGTACGACAGTTATTATAACACAGCTAAAAAGAAAGATATATAGGTATCCCTGCCTGTCCTGGTCATTCATCTTGTCAAACTCATCAATAAGGCATATGCCTCTATCAGCCAGAACAAGAGCTCCACCTTCTAGAGTCCACTCCCGTGTGACAGGATCCTTGTGCACCGCTGCTGTGAGCCCAACAGCAGAAGCCCCTTTACCTGTAGTATAAACAGCCCTCTGCCCAGTTTTCTCAGCATACCTGATTCATTAAAGATTGAAGGAACATTAAATTTCTGATCTACTGCAAGACCAACTAGGCCGTTAAAAATTCAGTTAGTCTCTTACTTGAGGAATTGTGACTTTGCTGTGCCTGGATCACCAAGGAGAAGCACGTTTATATCGCCTCTCAGACGGTGCTTGCCTTCAACATTTTTTTCTTGGCCACCAAACATTGCTAATGCTAGTGCAGTTTTGATATCTTCATGGCCATAAATCGATGGGGCAATGGACTTGACTATCTGCATATAAGACAAACTAAATGTAAGTACCCTTTTACCAAGTGGAGCAATATGGCACAGGTATGTGAAGTAACTAACCCTTTCTCCAACTCTTGGGTCTTTTGCCAACCTTTCAATTTCTTCTTTATCTTCTTGAGTAAGCTTATAAGCAGAAAAGAGGTCTTGCTTCTTGGTTACAAAATTAGCTTCAACTACTGTAGCAAAGACGGGAAAACCATTCTTTGTATTCAAAGATAAGTCAAAGTTATTTGTATAAATTCCAGTGACCTCCTGAAACAAATGAAAGGGCACAAACGTCATAAACCGGTGCAGCAGTTCCCATGGTATAGGGAGTACATTGAAGACAAACTTACAATTTCTTCTCCTGGTCGGGCACAATCTATCAAATCATTCAATAATATCACTTCCTTGTATCTTGGAAGTCGACCTGCTGGGACAATTCCTGGACTTTCTTGGAGAGTAAGTTTCTGGTAATTCCTGTATATTGTCTGCAGAATGAACGTCAGACAACATTCTCTGAGCATCTAGCAAGTTCCAAAATGCTAGTTTCGATAATCTTACCTGCTCGACATTAACCGTAAATGGTCCTTTGGACTGACACTCTGGGCAAGAGCCGACCTTGACTTCTGAATAGGAGTTCTGGAAAAACGGGCCCAAAACAGCCCCACACTTGTTGCAATCATACTTCACCTGTTGCAGTTGAGGGAAAACTCCAGAGCGACGGGTGACCACTCCCCCAATACGAATCATGGTGTTCAAGTGAATCTGTCTGTTCAATAAGAAAAAAGACAAGTCAATAACCAAATACGGACAATGAGCAACCATGTTGACGATATGACCCAGCCCCATCATACCTTATGTTTCGAATCTGATCATAAACTAGTAAGTTGGTGATACGGACATATATCTTTTGATGGATATTTCTGTAGTTTGGATGTAAATCAAAAACAACCTTTCTAGCAACCTCCTCCATGACCTCCAGGACAGATTGAGGAGCATCAGCTAGCCAAATAGCAATATTGGGATGAACGCAGATGAACTGCTTGTAATCAATCTCCAAGCTACATTTATTGGCTGCCCATAATGAGAAATGAATGTTTTTCGATTAGATATTAAATAGACGGTTCAGCTAAACAGGTTCACATCGATATTACAACAATCTTTTTAAACTTACATTCTCACTAGTCCCTAGAATAGTTCTACCGAAATAGTTATAAGATGCTATACCTGAAACCATCTCATTTATCAATCGCACATATTCATAGTCTTCATGCTCATTCTTCTCATTCACATAGGTAAGCAAAAAGTGTTTAAATTTCTTGCCAATGAACCGGCGTACTTCATCTCTGGTAACCCACTCTCTTAGTGTTCCCTGCACCTTGTACATCTCAAACTCTCCTTCCTCATCATCATCGTCATCCTGAAAATAGACCCCAAAGGATCCAGCCAACAAACAGTTTCACAAAGCCAAGAATCATTGACTGCTAAGAATGTGATCGCATATGATGCACAAATACCTCATCCCGATCATCATCTGTGGCATCGGTCATGGGCACATCATCCCTGGAGTGTCCATGTTGTGATCTCCCAGGTGAGCTCTGTTCAGCATCAGTGTCATCCTCGCTACGCCCAGCTCTAGTTCTCTTTGGAGGCCTATAGTTATCCTCATCAGTATCTGCCATCATAACCTCAGAGCGTCAGCATGTTATTATACAGCCTCAAGAACAACACGACACGACACCAGATTAACTAATCAACACAACAAAGGCTGCAGAGGACAGACTCTCATGCACACAACACAACTTCAAATCATGCATTTTGTTTTCAGTCATTCCGCTGTTCAGTAAACACAACAAACTCTCTACCATGTCATAAAGCAATAAGAGTAGCACACTTGCGTAGAAAGAGCTGTTCAAAACAGTACAGAGTTTAATTTCTTTTGATCTATATTCCTACGTCATCGAACCCTAAACTCATATTCACCTTAGTATAATCCGGCATATCATCATTCCCTTTAAAATTTTGATCTTATGCAATAAATAACACTATCAATCTTGTTTACAAGAACTTGCCAAAAATACTATAGGGCTTAAAATCAGTACTCCAAAACCTCCCTTTCCTACATCACTGACGCCGATACCCAAACTCATTTTCACTCCATCCATCTATTGTAATGAGTTCTAAACACATTAGACTCACATCTTTTGTAAAAAAAAGTTATGAAAAACCAAGTTGTTAAGTTTGTAGATAACCACCTTAACCTATATCTTTGATCTTTCTTGTAATAAACACCAAACAAACTTGAAATACTACTTTTTAGAGTTTCTCCTATTACAACACAACAAAAAGAACACCTTAAACTTGGGACTTGTCAAGAAAATTCATTTTTACTATAGGAACTTTATCGAAAAAAAAACCTAAACTAAAATTAATCTGGTAATTAAGCTTCAATAAGTGGTCTTTCACGACGAAAATTCAGTTATAGGCGGTTATTAACGACAATAAACTTGTTAGGTTGTAATTTACAAACTCACCAACTTATTAGGTGGTTTTTCGTAAATTTTCCTAAAAAACCATTTAAAACACTGCAATTTAAGCTGAAACCCTAAACAACAAATCTGAAATACTGACAATATTGACACTAGTAAAGCTGAAATCAACCTTGGTCATTAAGAAGCTGGGGAATTCTACGATTAGTACTAGTCGAAAAGCGAGCCTCACGAGCTTCAAGCTCCATTTCAGCAGCCCTACGATCATTCATAATCTGATCCAAGTCCCTCTCATCTTCCATCGAATCGTGGAGCCCGTCTTCTTCATACTGGTCTTGCTCCCCCAAATGCCGGTAATCACTGCAATTTTATCATTAACCAACCACAATTAAATCATAACCAAATTAATACAAATGGGACGAGGGGAATGAATGGTAAGTACTTGAGGAAGTCGTCATTGTAAAGATCCTCGCCGTCCTCTTCCTCGTCGAGGTCTTCGGGCTCGTCACGGATGATTTCGGGGTCGACGGCGGCTTCCTCCTCGTCTTCGTCGAAGTCGTCGGTGTTGGTGTTGGGAGGGAGTTGGTCTGTGGGGAACCCGGCTGAGGTCGGGGAGTCGGGAGTTGTCGGCGGGTTGTTCGCCGAGTTGTCGATTCCGTGATCCGACGACGAGGGTCCTTCGCTTGCCATTTTGGTATCTCTCTATCTTGTGTGAGTGGGCAGAATGGTGTGTTTTGGTTTCTCTCATTTCCTCGGCGGCTTATTTAGGGGTTATTATAATGGCGGGAAATTTTGGCGCCAAATGTGTGCTACGCACTTGGACTTGGGCCACGCTACCCTTTTAGCTTGAGTGATGAAAGCCCATGCTAATATACCATATATTGACTCTATTAAAATCCAATATTTCCATTATTTTTGGGCACGTATTTTAGGTATTAAATTAGTTTTTGGACCCGTGAAATTTACGTGGTTGTTTCATGCTTTTTAATTGAACATTTGTTGGCACTAAGTTAGATTTGTTTCATTTTTTTTTTTTTTGGGTTTTTATGTTTCTGGGTTTTTTTTTTCTAAGGAGAATAAACATAGTCTTATTCCATTGTTTTGATTGTAATCATTAAAGGTGAATTAATTAAAAAGGATGTTAAACAATTAAATTAAAAGCGATATAATGCAAGCCGGACTAGTCGGGAAGCTAAATTGAATATTATTTGATGACGTGGCAAAATTTCGTAAAAGATGATGTGGCACAAGTATTGTACTTGAACACCTTTTAACATATTTGTATAGATTAGTTCAGGTACATGGGCCATACATGAAGTCAGCCTACACTAGACCCCCTAGCACTACAAGTAAACATAAAGGGTTTGAAAAGAGAAGGGTGTGGCTAAAGTGGCACATACACCTCGTGTCGACTTCAAGAGGAAAAGTTTTTAGTGTCAATATACTTCATGAGGGACTGTCCAATCAAGAGAGCTCTTATAGCTATTGAGTTTGAGATGATACAATAAGGTGAGGAGTTGTTTGATGACGCTCTCCTAATAAGCAATCTGATTCAGCTGAACTTGAGAAAGAGTTTGAACACTTTGTTCAGCCTGATGAAGGAACTTCTCTGGTGTTGTGGAGAGTAATGCACTCCACACCTAAGAATTTGAATGATGATTAAAGGCATTTGATCTTTCAGACTAAGTGCACTATTGCATGCAAGATGTGCCAACTGATCATTGATGGTGGCAGTAGTTCAAATGTGGTTACTACCACTTTTGATTGAGAAGCTTGGTATATCTACTACTCAGTATCCCCACCCCTACAAGCTTAGGTGGCTGAACAAGGGTGAAGAAGTCAAGATCACTAAGCAAGTAGTGATCAAGTTCTCAATTGGCAAAGTCTACCAAGATGAGGTGTAGTGTGATGTACTTCCTATGGTTGTCTCTCATCTTATACTAGGCAAGCCTTGGGAGTATGATAAAAGTACTCTCCATGATGGCAGGAGAAACACTTACACTTTTATGAAGGATAGCAAGAGGATAGTTCTAACTCCTTTGTCTCCTATGGCTAAGCTTGTTGAGCTAGTACAAGCAAGACTAACTAAGAATTCTCTATGTTGGTGAGGCTTAAATGGTGCAAGAGTTTGAGCATAACCGGCCTATCTTTGCTCTTATTCCGAGAGAGATTACTCGAGGAGCAGAATGAAGCCGAAACACAGAGTATTCACCCATAAGTGCAACTATTGATTGCAGAGTTTCAAGATGTGTTTCCAGATGAATTGCCAGTAGGATTACCTCCTTTGAGAGGCATTGAACACCATATTGATCTTGTTCTTGGTGCTCAATTGTCTAACAAGTTAGCTTAAAGGTCTGATCCTAAAGCTACCGAAAAGTTACAGAAGCAGATAGAAGTGTTTATCAGCAAGGACTTCATACAGCCTAACATATGAGTCCTTGTGCAGTGTCTGCATTGCTGGTGCCAAAGAAAGAGGGAACTTAGAGGATGTGTACTGACAGTAGATCCATCAACAACATTACTGTCAAGTACAATGAGAAATTGAGTGGTGCTAAACTCAATTACTCTACTTATGACAAAGAGTTCTATGATATTGTCAGTGCTCTTGATCATTGGAGCCATTACATGATATAAAAGCCATTTGTGTTGTATTCTGATCATGAAGCTCTCAAGTATATCAATGACCAACATAAACTGAAAGCTAGACATGCTAAATGGGTGGAATTTTTGCGGTTTTTTACTTTTTCTACCAGGTACAACCGTACAAGGATGGCAAATCCAACATTGTAGAAGATGCCTTGTCAAGGAAAAGCTATTGTCTTGCTATGTTGAAATCACAAGTGCTTGGCTTTGAGTTTCTAAAGCAGACCTATTTAGAAGACTCAGAATTTGTGACTATGTATGCTAAGTGTCAGAAAGGAAGCTAAGACTCTTATTCTTTGCCAGATGGCTATCTCTCCAATGGCAAGAAGTTGTGTGTGCCTAAAGACTCATTCAGAGACCTCTTTATTAAAGAAGTTCATGCAGGATCCCTTATAGGTCACTTTGGCATTCGAAAGACTCTTGACATCTTGTAAGAACAGTTCTATTGGCCTAGAATGCAAGTTGATGTGCAACACTATATTCAGAGGTGTTCTACTTTATCAAATCTCCAAAATCAAACTAAATCCTAGAACCAACACTCCACTTCGTATACCATAAAAGCCTTGGAGAGACATCAACATGGATTTTATAGTAGCATTGTCAAGAACACAAAGACAAAAGGATTCTATCTTTATGGTGGTAGACAGATTCTCCAAAATGGCTCACTTCATACCTTACAAGAAAAAAGATAATTAATGCTAGCCAAGTTGCAAAGCTCTACTTCAGAGAAATTGTGCGACTCCATCGTATTCCTAAGACCATTGTATCAGATAGAGATATAAATTTCATGAGTTAAATCTGAAAGACACTATGGAGGCTGCTAAAGACAAAGCTATTATTTAGCACATCTTACCATCCTCAAACAGATGGTCAGACAGAGGTCACCAACCAGACTCTTGTTACCATCCTAAGAAGCATTGTGAGCAATTCTTTAAAGGAATGGGATTTAAGGTTAGCCCAGGTTGAGTTTGCTTACAACAGAGCACCTGCTTTTGCCACTGGTATGAGTCCATTTCAGGTTATTTACTGCACCGGGTGGCCTGAGCTAAACATTCTAAACAACAACTCATTACATGTCACCAACTTGATCTGCATGTTGCTGTTACATTTGGTGCTTAAATATCACAAATTATAGCTCTATGGAAAGCTTGGGATGTCTACTTTACAGTGCTCTTGGTTTCATGTCAAGACCCTTTCTACATTTCAAGTTATATCCATTTTATACAAAGGTGCAGCCTGAATTTGCAAGAGAACATTCAGACCTCTCGTCACTAAATGCTCCACATCTAGAGTTATACAAAAGCTTTTCAAGTGATTCTTTTTGGAAATGAAAGCTAACTTGTAGATCTTCAAACTGAATCAAAAACATCAAAATTCAGACTCAATATGAAGATTCTACAAGCTCTGACATTGAAGCCTGATTCCAGAGAATGCTTTTTGTTAAGACATTGTTTAGGGGTACTTTTGTTCCTTCACCACCTGCTTATTTTTATGCGAATTAGGGAACTCTTAGTGTGATGTTGAAGACCTTACTCTAAGCTTCAATTAAATAGAAGAATCAGCTTGTTTGGTTAAAAGGAGAGCAAGATATGACAGTTCAAAATCGACTGAGCACAGGAGAGCCCTACAGAACAGTTTACAAAGGCTATGATGCTAATTCTTTTTTTGTTTGAAAGCTACTTCAATTAGCTTCAAATTGAATGCTTAACAGATGAAATAGCATTCTTCTGCAAAGAGTTATGATGCCTGCAACAGGACCCTGATCAGAAGAGTCAAAGTTTCATTCAATAAACTAAAGGGGAAGTTTTGCCACTTCACAACAGGCACGATCAGGGGCTAAGTGACCAATCTCACTTTTCATATTGTAGCCTTAGATGTTAGGGGTAAAATGGCTTTGGAATTAAGTGGTTTGGATAAGTAATGAGCATTTTATGGCAGCTTGACCACCAAGGCAAAAGAGTGACAATGACAGGAGGTGTCACTATCAACATGTGGTCCAAACTTCTTATATTCTTGCAAGGGGACGAATGAGAGTATTAATGAGCCACCTAGCTCTGTTGTGAGGTGTGGGAGGTCACCTAAAGAGACAAGAAAATATTCAAAAGTTGCCTCCTACCTATCTCATGAATTTAGATTGTATTTGCTTTTCTACTATATGTATTTTCCTACATGTTTGTATATACCTTATGTATTCTGAGTAGAGAGCTAGTAAAGCACCCTTAGGACATGAGGACGTGCCTCCTTGCCTATATAAGGCTTGCATATCACATGTAAAACTCAGATTATTATGAAATGAGAAAACACTTTGAGCTTTTGTTCAAACACTCTTAACCTGTGTGGTAAGAACCCCTCAACCTGTGTGGTGAGGTTTGCTACCTTTGTGGAGCAAAACATCCAGGAGATTATCAAGCTTATTCTCTTATAAGCTT